>MNCI01026813.1:354583-421415 GCA_015680685.1 Gnetum montanum
GATGCTTAAGTTATAAACGAGTGGTAGTAATAAAATAATTTTACATACATCTTGGTGAAAGCGGCAGAGTTAATGGGTTAAAATAATTCTTCTTCGTCTTCCTTGGTAAATCGCGTAGATAATCAGCTAGAGTTCCAAAATAGTAGGCTTAATTGGCTAGTTCATTTTCTCTTTTCTCTACACAAAACCTGTAAGAACCGACACATGTTCTAACCAAGATCCAAAGTGTTGTATCAACCAAAACCGTATGTTTGAACTGCCACCGCACAATAAGGCCCTGCAAAATCATAACCAACTGCCACTGCAGAAGAAGGCTCTGCCACTACATCTGGGATTTTTGTTTTGCCCCCAAATTGGCTTAGGGCTTCCTGCATATGGTCTTATAGTATGGATATGTTGCATGCATGGGCCTTATAGTATAGATATAGATAGGATCAGATTACCTCTTGCAAAGTTTTCTTATAATAATAGTTATTAAAATGGTTGATGCAAAGTATTATATGATTGGTCATGGAGGACTTTAGTATGTTGGGATACCATTGAGAATCAATCATATGTAAGCATAGATTTGATGCTACAGGTCACAAAATGGATCTAGATGATACAAGATGTTGAGAGCTATGCAAGAAAAATGGGCAGCTTATGCCAATTAGTTGACGATATTATTAGAGTTTACATATGATGACCATATTTTTTTAGGTATTAACCCTAAAGGGCTTGATGCAGTTTCACTAAAATTGTAAGTTGACATCTACATACATTGGGCAATTTGAGAATATGAAGAGGATTGGTAGGATGACATGTTAGCTAGTCTTACCACCATAGTTACTAGGGGTTCAAGATGTTTTCATGTGTCTATTTTAAGTATATTTATGTCAAATGAGTAGGTCATGATAGATTGATTAGAGATATAGCTATAGCCAAATGTTACTTATATAGAGAGACTAGTTTAGATTATTGACTAGATGATATGGAAACTTTGTAGTAGGATAGTTCCTATGATGAATGTGCTATGGGATAGACATGGTTTATAGGAGACCACATGAAGGTAGAGATAAACATGTGGGTTGGTTTTCTAGAGATTTCTCAGAAGGAAGATTCTCAAGTAAGGAAGAATATAACCCTTCACTATAGGGCCTCATAATATTGGACTATATTTTCTTGTGTGTGTGCAATTAGACTCTATTGGGAATATGAATGATTGTTGTAGGGGTGTTGCACCTTAATATATCCCAATAGAATCCAATCCACAACTTTCAAACAAATTTAGCTTAGAAAATAATAACAACATAATAAAATGGAGAAAATATCCCTTATATTAAGATAATTCTCAAAATACATAGAAAATATATCAAAGATGAGGAGCCAAGCTCAACTCATAACTCTTCCAAGGATCTTAGAGAATATACTTTTTCCTTCTTAATCCTCAATTGCTCACAATGAAGCCCAAGCTCAAGATAAGACACTTATAAGAGATTCTCCTAACATCTCTAAAGTGCTCTCCCTAGACTTTCACTCAACTTCCTTGCACAAGCTCTATTCTTGCACAAGCTCTCTTCACTCAAGAGCTTTCTCTCTTATCCTCTATTTGGATGTTTGCCCTTTAGCATTTGCTCCTTTGCCCTTGGCATTGTAGCACTTAGCACTATGGAACTTGATATTGTGGCCTTTGCCATGGTCAATTACATCAATATTTATAAGCAACTGAAAGGTAAAAACCCTAGAAATCTTTCCTCAACTCAACTTGATACTCTTTAGATGTTTTCCAATTCTTCTCACCTTCTCCCTTGCTATTTTCATCTTGCTTTGGCTATTTCCAGAATTGGAACAACATTTTCAGAAGTCTTTGGCTTTGCTGGGACATCTACTATGAAAGCCCTGGTTTTGGGAGAGATGTCTACTATTTTTGATAGATGTCTACTGTTTAGAGGAGACATATTTGACAAGACGTCTTTGGGGAGACATTTATCTTTTTGGGGAGATGTCTCTTTACAAGTTGTTAAAAATAAAAGTGCTTATCTTAATGTCGAGAGTATCTAGATCCCTCCCAACAAGTCCCCATAGATCTTAGAAGCTTCTAAACTCACTAAAATAAGCCAAAATAAACCTCCAAACATGCCAAAACATCCAAGAATCATCCTCAACAATATCATGAAAAAAAGACACATAGTATGTAGGGTGGAGCAAAGGAATTGGAAGAGGTGTTTCTACACCCATGATGCAACATATTTATTTGTAAAGCCTTCATGGAAAGGTCAAATGAAAAAATAAGTTAATGTAAAAAACAATTTCTACATCTTCCTAACAATATTAGCAAAAAATTTCTACAAGTGTGTAAAGGATAAATGAGAACTTACATTGTTTGGATAGTCCATTTGCTGTAAATCTTGGATTCCATGCATTTATTATTAAACAAAAATAATCTTTTATCATATGTATCAATAGAAAACCATGTACATGTAGAGATTGATGATGCTACCAATAATATTACATCTAATAGTCAACATCATGGAATTCCTTTGTTAAAACTATATTTAGAAAAACAATTTGATGATGGTGTAGGAAATCTACCACTATACGTAAATTATTTATGATATTATTTTGCCTCCATCCTTTTAATTTTGATGAATTCTTAAGTGGATTTCCTTCCATTAGATCATTCAACTTCAGCCCATAGAAATTTGTTGCACTTAGAGTAAAGAAAATAGTATGTGTTCCTAATTGATACACCATGTTATTCACTTATGCTTTATATTTTATTAGTAAGATGATGTATCATCAATGGAGATATCATATTGTGTCAAATTTTTAACAATGATATGTGATGGAGTATTATGCAATTACTCATGTAGTTATTCAATAGTTATGGATGCATTAACAATATTCTTCTTAAAAAAATATAGAGGTAGACTCTATCTCATGTCACCTTCTAATAACACTATAGATATAATAATTAAAAATAAATTAACCATCATTGTGTTAAAATACAAAAAATAGAAATAATGAAAATTTAAAAACTAATAAATTTTTATTACCTAAAACACTTTTGTGTGATTAATGGTTTCTATAGACAATTATGAAAAAACTCTTATACAATTTTTCTTTTAATAATAGTAATAGTAGGATTCATGTTTAGAACAATACGGCAATTACTTTAGTGAACACTTGGAAAAAGGAGGATAATTATGTCATTTTAATTTATAGAGATAACATTGCATGCGTTCAAATTTTCTTTCCCACCAAGTTGAATATTCTAATTCAAGTTTAAATTTTATTCTAGTTTGATTCTTTTCTAGATCAAATTTGAGTTTTTTCTCATCCAAATTTAATTTTTTTTAACATAAGAGTGAAATATTCTACCATTTTTTATTTCTCCCATATAAACTTATGTTTGATTTTTTTCTATCAAAATTTATTTTTTCACATCTAAATTTGAATTTTTCTCTTGCCATTTTTTGTCAATTTATAATTTTTTCCACTCAAATTTAAATGCTTACCCTTAAGTTTGAATTTTCTTCCCACTTTCTTTTGATTTTGTTAGTTTAATTTTATTTTCCATCCAAACAAGATTTTTCCCCCCAAAATTTAAATTCTTGCAAAATTGTCTTTTTGGCCAAGTTTGAATTTTGAATTTTCTTTTGACTAAATTTAAATTTTCTTGCTGAAATGTTTTCCCATCCAAGTTTAAATTGTTGACACCTAGGGATGTAGGGCAAGTAGTTGAGACACTCATCTCTTAGTTGGGAGATTGTAGGTTTTATTATTGTCTCTATTTTCACAGGTGTTAACAATAAAGTAGCCTTGTGATGGGATCCTTTTCATTAGTGAGTCACATTCATCCTATTTTTTGGGTATGGGTTGTGTGATAGGACCCTTTTCATTAGTGGTTCAAATCTATACTACTATGTGCATAATGGTTGTACTACCAAACTTGAGTTATCTTCTCTTTAAAAAAAATTTTCAATTGTTCCACCTAAATATGAATTTTTTAAACCAAACTTGAATTTTTCATTGAAATTCCTTTCTATCCAAGTTTGAAATTTTTTACTTAAATTTGAATTTTCTAGCCCAACTATCTACAAATTAGTGTTGACATCATCCTCCCTCCCCTCAACTTCCATACAAATTATTAAACTAAAGAGCACAAAAACCTAATGCTATGGATAAACATAAACACAAATTTAATCCCAAACTAGGATTTTAAGAATAAGGAATGCTAAAAAATGGAAAATAAAGAATGAAAAAAAAAAACCAAAAAATAGATTAAATAAACATGGTAGAATAGAGGAGAGCTAATAAAAAGAATACTATGCACTATCTGACTGTATTCCCTTTAGCTAATAGTCCTTGGCATAATGTGTTTATAACCAAGAACTCTTATAATGCAAATGAAATAAATGTAATTCTATTCTATCTTGAAATATTAATTCACAACTTAAAACTAAAACTCAAAAAAAGATGGAATAAAATCATAGAAAATAGTTACTTCTTCTCTCAACATTTTTGAAGTTTCACATTCTACAAATGAAAATGTGTATTGATGTGTGTGTATGTATGTATTTAGTGTATCAAACATTCACAACCTGAAAACATGAATAATAGATTCTCCACCTCCTTTTATAGTGAATAAATGATCAATCACAAACCCTTCCATTGATGCTACCTAAAAAGAAAATAAACCCACCAACATGGCAATTTTGGGATCACAAATAGTTAGCTAGTGAGAGCGTTAATTAAAAAAATCCTAACTCCAATTCAACTTAAAAATCTTATAAAGAATAGAAGAATAAGAATTAGAGAGAGTAACTTAGAAAAGAAACCAAAACCTTTTTAAAAAAATAAAAATAAAATAGTAAATTCAAGATGGTTACAAATCTAAAAATGATGTTTTTGCAAAATAGATTCTAAAACTATTAGGGTAGTTATCTCAGAATAAATTTTCCATGCTAGGCATTCCAACATTACACACTCCCACAACAATTACAAGATTTCCTAGATCCTAATACCAATGTTGATTCTAGTCTTACCTAAGCTACCACCCTTATAGACATCTATCCTAGATCCTAATACTAATGTCAGTCATAGTCTTACCTCACAAGGCATCCTTATAGACACATAATTTTAGATGCATGACTATATTGGTGACCACAACATAGGTGCTATGAAGGTCTATCATATGTTATATGAACTTCCTTTAGTGGAATATAATCATTCTTTTTACACAATCAATGTTTCATGAGAGGTAAACAAAAAGTTCTTATTAATGCAAATGAAACAAATGAAGGAAAAAATTGCACAACCATTATTAATATTTATAAAAAATTATCTCTTTCCAAGGAGGAAGTATCATTTCTAGAAGCTTTTACAGAGCACAATTATAACATGAAAAACAAGAATAATCCTACTTGGAGTTCACATCATCCAAAACTAGAGGCCATTTTGAGATATTATCCTAAATGTCTCATTCCTTCAAAGGAAAGCAACAATGGATTGAATATTGTTGGGAAATGTTGTTATGATATTATCCATTTAGAGATGTAAAGTGTCATCTCAATTGTAATGATGTAAAGATTAAAACCAAGTGGCTTTGTGTTTGACATCTATATAAAGGATTAAAGAATAATATTAAAGAATATTTTCATTGAGCATTAGAAGAAAAACAAAAGTTTAAAGAGGTAACTCTAAAGGTTCATGATCATAAAGAGTATGAATTTGAAATACTTAATTATCATATATTATCATTAATTTATTTATAGAAAACAAAATTGGAGATGCTTACTATAACAACCCATATTTTTAGACATCCTTGATACATATGATTTTTTTATGAATATTGTTATGATTGCACTTGTATGTTTATATGTGATGAGTGGTCAGGTACCCCTACATCCAACCATACAAATCACAAAGTATTCACACACGATCTAGTTGAATTTCGTGAACTTTACATTTTCCGATACAGTAGTCTTCTAGGAAGTCAACCTTGCCCTAAGGCCATTTGTTGTCTTCCTAATTATACTTCTGAAGCATAATGTTATGGTTAAGAGTAATCAAGGCATATTATTTTTTATCATTTTATGTTTTATGTTTTTGGGTACTTTAAGAGAGAGAGAGAGATAGAGTAATTTAATGACTAATCTAAATTAACTAACTAACTAGTCTCTAACTAATCCTAATATAAGCATCCATTCCAACTTTTCGTACACATCCTGAACCCACATATCCACTGCTGGGTTACCAAGCACTATGCTATTGGATGCACAAAGCACTAACATTGCTAGGATTACCAAGCGAATGCATGTTATGCTCGAAGTGGTCATACTTATGTATTTAATTTATCTAGCCTATCTTTCTTAATTAACTTAATTAGCTTAATTACTGGAAAATATTGAATGACTAATTGAAAATATTAAATGCATAAGTAAAATATTTAATCTATCCAAAATGCTACAAGGTTTATAAGAAATCTCATCTTTATTGCTGCACATACTATGGTGCTTAGCTACAATAATGCTTCAATAAATATTTGTATACTCAATGACTCCTACTATGAGCACTTGGAAAAATATTCTAACTCTCAAATAGGAAAATTGCAAGATCTCCACTACTACTATGATAATACATGTCATAAATGCAACTAATGAGCTCATATTTATAGGCAAAAGTAGACCCTACATTGATAGGCCTCATCGATAGGGCCTAGTTGACGAGGCTAAGTCATTAAGGCCTAGTAGATGTAGCCAATCGTGACTCATCATACTCACATGACTAAATGAAAACTCATCCTTGAGTTCTTTTATAAAATTAGGAAGGTATGGGATTATTGATTGACTCTTAACAAAAAAAATAGACTAACTTGATAAAAACTAAGTGCCTAAGTTTATAGATCAACCAATTACAAAAATTGTGGTGTTCATGACACAAAATTGAACACCACTACATGAATCTACAAAAATTTTGACAAGACATCCTCTAATGGCATGAAGATGTTGGTGAAGATCAAATAGTCCTAGGAGATGGTGACTCCTAAGGTTTTGAGGGACCTTCACCAACTTCAAGCATGTGCAGAGAGTGAGGTAGTTGTGTCTATCCTTCTACAATTGTAACTTTTGGTGGTAGATAGAAAGCATTCAAAAATTCTTTCATTTTCTCTTCATTACTCTAGGGATCATTCATAGTCCACATAGCATCTCCAATATGGATTGGAATGAGGACATCCCATGAATAGGGCATCATGGGAAACTTTTCCTTCATGTTGATAAACCAGGTAGTAAATTTTTTGCACTCAATGTCATGCACTCTAACTAAATCCTTCAACTCATGGTAATCATTCATTCTCTTGGTCAAATTCATACTTCAATTTCAGTGTTTGTTAGCTCAAGCTTCTGCTTGGTGTCTTTGTGGTGCTTAAACTTAGCCTCATACAACAACTATGAGTTGGATGCTTTTTTTTTTTAATTCTAATAGTAGTCATCTAACAATCAGCATTGCCAAGTTTGCATAGCAAAGATTGGCCAACTCCATGTATTCTATCATTTTTTCTATCTACAACTCCTTTAGGTAGATCTTCACTTTGTTGTAGGCATCAATCCCATCAATGATGGGTTGCCATACCTCTCTTCCATGTTGTAGTTGCTAGAGAGTCTCATTGGCCTTTTCCTTAGCCAATTAAATGTGTTTTTTATTGATCTCCTTTTGCAAGCCAACCTAGTCTTTGTAGTGATTCTTTCCTCTTTCAAAATTGAGAGCCTCATTTTTTCAAGCGATGATCTTAATGGTAGAATTCTGGCATAAGGCTCAGACTTCCTCCATAGATATATTTCAATTATCTATGGCCAATCTCCTTAACTCAATTTTTACCCTAGCAAGATGATCCTATTGTTGATGAATGAATTCTTGCATTTATTCTTTTTGGACATCAACATTTCATAGGTGATAATTTTCTACAGTCAGTGCTTCATTTTGTTGCTGCATATAAACCAAATACTTATGAACTAAATATGTCTTTTCTTCTACTACTAGCTAGTTGAAGATGGCCATCACCACTTCCTCTTCATTCCTGAACTATTCTTAAAGTTGTTAGAAAGCTTCATCTTTGGTTATTGTTAGGCTAAGGAGCATGGGATCAGCAAAGCGGGCATGCAATTTGATAATCTTCACAACCAATCATTGGTTTTGTGCTTGAAATATTTCAAATTGCTCCTCAAAAATGATGCACTTGCCCCTTGCTTTTAGCAACTTCAACTAGATCGTAGTGATGTTATCTAAAAGATCAAAGATATTCAGAATCAGTTGCCTGGTCCCTACTAGTTGATCTAACAATTCTTCATGCTTAAGTTGCATTTAATCTCTTGCTAACTATGCTTGCAGATGTCTGCATATCTTGAAGTGTAGCTACATTAGGTATAGATTTCACAGGTGAGTTAAGTGCTTTAGCTACTTGGTCAGCAACTACTTCAGTAGCCATCTCCTACCCTTGGTGTTGCATCACTAGTACAATTTCCCTCTCACCCTCCTCCAAACACACCAAAAAGAAAGTGGCATTCCTAGAAATTTCAAGGAACATATGGTATTGTGATAAGGACACCATCACCTCTCAGGTGCTAGGATTTGATCTCATTGATAACTATGTTTGTTGAGCAAACAATATTATCCTACCTCTCTCCATCTAACTAATTGTTCGAGACACCTCATTAAGATGACTCATTACTAGTTGATATGAAAATGGATTGCCACCACTTGTTCATGCATGTTGTTCTTGCTCATGCAGGAGCTACTCTCAAATTTTGTGCAAATGCTGAATGGCTACGCAAGCCACTGACATTGTTTCTTGAGTGGGTGGTAGAGGTGGTAGCTATTGCTCCTCTTCTTTGGTGGTGGCAGGTGTCTTGTCTTTAATCATTTTGAACCATGAATCCACAAGAGTATGTCAGACTATATCAATGATAGGGCATATGATTCTCACCCTTTTGTAAAGTTTCTTGATGAGGCACGAAAAGGGCATAATTTTCCTTCCACATTTATTTTCCTTGAACCATTTCTCCATCTCTAAGTAGATCAATTTTGGAATGTCTATAGGAAATCTCTTACTTAGAGAGGTGCATGCTTAGGTAGAAAAGATGATCACCTTGTTTGGCCTCATCATTGGATTGGGGTGATAGGCTGCTATCTTGAAGTAGATGTGCTTCACTAGTGTCAGCACACCAAACTCTTTGTGGTCAACCTCATAACACCACTGGGTTCACTTCTTCTTAGCTTTAGGATCAACTTGTGTTGACACTCTACCAATTATGCTCTTGTGTCAAGAAACCCAAGCACTTGTGTGATTGCTTCAACCAAATAGGGCACTTGTATTTCCTTGATCTTATTGAAGAGCCTAGTATTCTATTATTCTAGAAGAGGTATGTCTCTCCCATGTACCACTTCCCACTAGAAGTGATAGTTTGCCACATGAGAGAGGTTTGTAATTTTGTCTTAACCTTTGCTAGGGCATGCTCAAAAAATGGCCTAAAATTCAATTCTTGGATAACTGAGCATTGGATGTCATAAGGCCTAACGGTGTCAAGGTAGGCTTGTGTTAATGTGACTTCAAGCCTTGGTGATACTCCTAGTACCTCACAAGATTGTGATTGTTCTAAGGCTACTTCTGCTTCTAAAACCTGCTAAACAGATTCCACTTTGGGCTCTTCTCAAAGAGGTCCTATTGCATGGGTTTCCACTAGTTCTTCTTGGGCATGTTCCTAGCCTGTTCCTATTCTTGGTAATTTTTCCCTTGGTTGGGATGATCTTGCTTCTTGTGGATGCTTTCCCTTTGGTGCCATCTATGGTCATAACACATCCACAGATTAGTAGATATAATTAAAAACTTTAAATTCCTGAGTACCATTCTTGCTAGTTGGTTATAGTTTAGCTAAGGTTGGACCATGGTAGATTGAATGTTTTATTAATTAATTAATTATTTATTTACTAATTATTTTTTGTAGCTATTTTTGTTGGAAGGGTTTAACTTCTTCTATTTTGATGTTTAATAGTTTGTTTTCTAGTTAAACCTTTGTGGGAGTTAGAGAAATGGCAAAAACATTTCTATAAAAAATGGGACATTTATGGCACCCATGATTTAGAGCTTAGCTTCGATAGCTATAGGATTGAAGAATAGAGTGATTTAGATAAATGGTTAGAAGGTTATGGACTTGGGAAGGTTTTGGGCTTTGAAAAATGGCAAAAATTCCTCTTGTGTTGTGAAATAAATCACAAAAACGATAGTGTTTGGTGATATTTATAGTATTTTTCTAATGCATCGATAGGCCTAGTTGATAGGGCCCCATTGATGAGGTCAATTGCATCGACTACACCTAATCAATGTACATATTAATCACCATTAACTTTATTTGAATTTTTGAGAACTTTAAAATACAAGGATTTTTTGAATGAAATTAGAGTCAAATGAAAGTCCAAGAAGCCACAAGTGGAATGAAAATAGTAGAAGAGTTAATTGGAGCTCAGAAAATTGAGAAATTGGAGAAAATAATGTATAGAATGAACATTATAAGATTGCATGGGAGCACAAAGTAGGATGCACAATGAGGTGCATGAAAGGTATGAATGTAACAATGTTAAGTTTAAGGGGCTTAACATTCCAACCAAAAGATATGTAAGTAAGTCCTTCCCATAGTAGGCACATGCCTAGTTTTCCCTTGCATAACTTCAACTAAGGATCCTATGGACTCCACAGGTGACTACTGGTAAGGAAGGTTAAGAACCCACCCAAAAGGATCCACTGAAGAATTCAAGTACATCTAACCAAATCAAGGGATCAAAAACATGATCACTAGTAGTGAGGTGAATTATGATTTCATGTTTAAAATGACCAATGAAGATCCATCCTTAGTCTAGACCAAAACTAGCCTCTTTTAATAACTTTGCATTGCCACTCCAAGACCCATCCACCTCCTTGAGACATGAGAGTGCTCCCAAAAAACAACCACCATTCCATAAAGAGAAGAAAAGAGAAGTCGGAAATGAGAGAGGGCCTTAATTATAGGGTACCTTTAGGCATGGGTGCGTGTCTTTCTAGTCCCATAACCAATGCTTGTAGACCATTTATTTTTCTAAAGTATGTTCTTTGAATTCCCATCATATTTTTTTTTCAAATTTATTTTTTTTCTTTTGAATTTTTTATGGAAACCACACCATGAAAAGACTTTATTTAACTTCCTAGTAGTGGTTGAAATGGAATGGTAAGAAGTTCATGAAAAAAACCCAAGCACTCAAGTAAGTAGAAGAGTACAAAGAGTATTGAGTCCCGTTGAAGTCACATCCTGTTCAAACCTTCAAATCTTTCCCAATTCTAGAAACTACCAAGGTTACCATTTACTTAAAAGTTTACTTAATGGAAGGGACCTTAGACTCACAAAACAAGGAAAACCATAGATTTAGTGGAATGGGTGGATGTCATGAACTCATTGCATGTAACCATGAAAAAGAAACCAAGATTGAGTCATTGGTATAAGAATTCAAAAATAGAAACAAGACATCAACAAACAAACATTAAACACAAGCCACCATTAGTAGCAATCATGGCAACCCATGTCTTGTTGACAATAAAGCATGTTTTATTAGCAAATACTGAAAATCACACTCAAAAAATGTAAAACACACAAGAAATTCTAAAATATTTAAGAGGGTTTCATGTGTACTAATGATGGTGTAAAATAAATAAAGGTGTAAAAATAGGAAAAATTTGAAAATAAAGGTGGTGTAAAAATTATATAATTTACAAAATAAAAAATGTGAAAAAAAGTAGAAAAACTAAGAAGCCATATGGATAATTAGCATAGATGGCCATCTCCCCCATGACTAAGCTGGAAGGAGGAGACCTAAAAAATTAAATGTTGTTGTTCATCTATTGAGGTATTTGTTGCATTGGCTTACTTTGGATCATGGAAAAGCTTTACCTATTTGATGTTGATCAACTACCTTTTATTAGGGCTCTTAGGTTTGTATATGATCATGACCCTAGAAGAAAAGGTTTTAGCAACTATGTAAGGTCCCTTCAATAACATTTGGAACTTTGTCTTCTGAGGTACATGTGTGGGATTCTAGTAGAGAACCTTATTGCTTGATTGGAATTTTACTTTCCTTATCCTTAGGTCATGTCATTTCTTGTTGAATGCCTTATTTAATTCATTCAAATATAGGACCACCAATCAGTTTTCATCTAGCATGTTGAGGTTGATTAATCTTTCTGTTTTTACTAGACTCAAATTAAGATTCTACTCATAGACTATTGAGAGTGCATGGAGCTTGAATTGAATTAAGAGCAATGGAAGCTTTCCATACACTAGCTCATAGTGAGAGTAGCCAATAAGGAGTTTTCATGTTGGGTGGTAGGCCTATAGGACATCATTGAGTTTTGTTCTCCAATCTTTCCTATATTTGCTTATGGTCCTTGTTAAGATCTTTGTGATATCCTAGTTAGTTACCTCTACTTGACTATTGGCTTGGGGATGATAGGGTGTTGTTAATTTATGTTTAACCCCCAAGTGTTGTATTAACTTTCTAAAATTAACACCTATGAATTGAGTTCCATTGTTAGAAATTAGTGCACATGGCACCCAAAACCTATTTACAACATGTTGTTATATAAATTGGGCAACAATGGATGATGCACAATTGACGACGGCTGCTACCTTTGCTCATTTGGTACAATAGTCAACTACTAATATGATATACACCTTTCTGTTGGACATGGGTTTGATGGAATCCATTAAGTTTATGCCCCAAATATCAAAGGGCTCCAATGGTTGAATCCACTATTGAGGACCCTACATTCGTGTAGCCATCCACCATCTTGTTGGTAATGTTCACAAGATCAAACAAACGGGTGGATGTCCGTGAAGACTATAGGCCAGTAATATCTTATCATCAATATTTTTATGAACATTCACCTCCCTACATAGTGGCCTTTGCAAGGGCCTTTTTGAGCATCCTAGAAAATGCATAATTGATCTACATTAGGCACACACCAATGAATCAAGCCATCAGTTCACACCTTGTAAATGTGTTCATTAATTTCCATGAAGTATTTGGCCCAATGAAGAAAGTATTGTTTCTTTCTAAAATCAAGATCTTGTGGCATCTCCTGGGTGAGAAGATAAGTGAGGATGTCATCATACCATTTTGGTTATGTAGGCATTTTTTCATGATTGCAATAGTGAAGAGGAGTTCATCTAGGACTTGATTTGAGATTGGGCTTTCCTCTTCTTTGTTATCCCATCTCAATGGAGAGAGATGCTCAACAACCACATTCTTAGTTCCTTTCTAATCTATCATCATGAGATTGAATTCCTACAAGATCACAAGCCACCATATGATGCAAGGGCTCATAATTGGCTTATTCATTAGGAAGAAGATGGCACTGTGGTCTGTGTGCACAGACACCTCGTAGCTAAGCACATAGTTCCTAAACATGTCAAGAGCAAACACCACAACCATCAGTACCTTTTTAGTTATGGTGTAATTTAGCTATGCCCTCACAATGCTTTGGATTACACAGTGGATGTAATATGGATGTTTTTTATCATCCAACTATGTAAGCACCACTTCCAAAGCATAATTAGATGCATCCATCATTATGTGAAATGGTTTGGACCAATCTAGTGCCCATAGAATTGGAGTTTCTATGAGTTTTTCCTTCAGCTATTGAAATTCATGTTTGCACTCCTTGGTCCAAATGAATAGAGCATTTTTCTTTATAAGCTCAACCAATGGCTTTGCAATCTTTGAGAAATTCTCTATGAATCAGTGATAGTAGCCAATATGTCCAAGGGATGATTTGACATCTTTGACTATCCCTAATTGATGTGTAATTCCTTGGATGACCCTTATCTTCTTTGGGTCTACCTCAATACGTTCTTGTGAAATTTGGTGCCCCAACACAATGCCTTCTTGGATCATCAAATGACTCTTTTTCTAATTGAGCCATATATTTCTTTCAACACATCTCTTTAGTACTTTCTCAAGGGGGTCCAAGGCTTACTCAAATGTAGCTCCATAGTGGAGAAGTCATCCATGAAGACTTCCATACCACTACTAATCTGATCTTGGAAAATACTAAGAACCATCCATTGAAATGTTGTAGTGACATTGCATAGACCAAATGGCATCTTACAATATGAAAAATTTCTCTAGTGACTCATGAATGTTACAATTTGGATTTGGTTATAGCTGCTATAACCATCAAAGAAGCTATAATAGCAATGCTTGAATATGGTGTCCAACACTTGATGCACAAATGACAATGGAACATGATCTTTAAATAATTCCATATTCAATAGCCTGAAGTTGATGCAAACCTATCACTTGCCACCTTTCTTTGGCACAATTACAAGTGGGCTAATCTAGTAACTATCTACAATGGGATAGATGAACCCTATCTTGAGAAGTTGCTCTATTTCCTCCTTGATGATTTGCTTCAATTTGGAATTCAACTACCTCTACAGCTACCTTCTTGGCTTCATGGCTAGGTTGATGTAAATACAATGTTGTCATATTCTTGGATCAATTCCTATCAACTTAGGATATGACCAAGCAAAGGTTGTTGGCAATTTATTAACCATCTTTAACAACTTTTCTTTTTGTTTAGGAGCAAGTTTGGCATTGATTACGACTATTTTTCCATTGTTTAAAAATGCATATTCCATGTCGGTTGATAGAGTTTTCAGTTCTAGGGGCTCTTGCTTGAAGTTATTAAGGATTTCCAACTCTCCCCAATAGGTATCATTATTTCATCGTCAAAGAGTTGGTGATGAACTTGCTCAATTTCATCCATGCTTTTAACATAAGCACATGTTAGGCTCTCAATTGGTTTCATGCAAAATGTGTTGCTATTTGAGTTAGCTATTAGCCATTGGGTGCCCTCCTAGTTAGTGGATACTATGTACATACACCTTTGAATATCTATTTCTTGTGCACACTAATTGCATGCTTGGATGTATGTATTTTTGATGGACCAAATCTTTTGCATGTAATTGCACCTATTATTATTGTATGTGATGAATGGAATACACTTCTTCTCTAACTTTCCAAATTCATTTTCCTTGGAGATTTCCAAGGATAGGTTCCTTATGACCAAACATGTGTAGATGGTGCTTAACCAAGTCCTTCCCATAATGATGGGGAAGTCACCTTTGCAATTTTCATCCTTGATCAGCAAAAAATAAATAGGGTAGGATCACCCACTTACTATGATTACAATGTCTTCCACTAATCCCAAAGGAATAGTAACTCATTAATCTGCAAATTCTAGATGGATATTACTCTTCTTGAGAGGTGGTAGGTTTTAGACCTTGTACATGTCATGGGAGATGAGATTAACACTGAAACTAGAATTAAGAAGAGCCTTGCATGGCTTATGTCCAGTGATCTTTAGGTAAATGAGTGGATGTCTTTGTTTAGATCCTTTCATAGGAAGGTTACCAACCTTGATCCAATTGGAAACAACATGAGTTAGCATCACCATGTAGATTTGAGGTGGTGATTGGTTTGAAAGACACTCAAAGGTATTTGGTGCAGAGGATGAGGGTACTATAGATGCAGGGTGATTAGTTGTACTAGGTTGTAAAGTTTGGAGAGGATTTTTGGGTTAGAAGAAGATTCTTTTTCTACATCAATTGTCTAAACCACTTAACTAGAAACCAGTTGTGAATGTATAGCCCTTGTAGCATTTTGTTGCTACAGCTGTGGAGGAATTTCACCCTGCATGGATGGATCAGGATGTAACTAGGTTGAGGAAGGAGGTGTGTGTGTGTAGATTGATGTGAAGGGTGGTGTGAATGTGGATTTTCTCCTCATGTAGATGGTGAATGTGTTCAATGGTATTCTGGAGGGTAATAGTGATGCTAAAATGAGGCATGGCTTGCAAATCGTCTTGGAAAGATGGATTGCTGAATATAGTACCTGTATGGATCTGGTTTCCTATAGGGATACTACTACCTTGGTAATGAAATTATCCATGATTGTGGTTGGTGCCACTATTGGTACTATTCATATGATTGTGGTGGAGCTCCACTTGGATTGCCTTAAGGATAAGGCAATCGTCTAGGTGCTTGCCTATGTGATAGTCGAGGATTCAATGCATACATCCTAAACTCTTGCAAGTGTGACACCATAGGGAAAAATCCCTTTAGATGTTCATATTGATATATGTCACAAGTATTTTCATCATTAAAGTTAGTTTCCACAACTTCCTCTATGGAAATAGCCTTGCCCATACCTCTTTGGTAGGCATGTTCAGCTTCTTTTTCCCTCCTGTGATTATGATCACTATTTTTCTATTTAGATTCTTCAGTAATCTTCATAATAATTTGGAATTTTTTATCCAAAGAGTCCCATAATTTATCAACCTTTTCTAAAATATCATAAAGAAATTTTTAAATGGGCAATGTCTTCCTAGTCACCACTTTATTGAGTAGTGACTCCTCATCACAAAATTGAACCTCTTGTTTCCTAATGGAAGGATCCCTATTATACTCTTTTTCACTTTCCCTTTTTCATAACTCATCATCTTCTTCTTTTTACTTGCTCAATTAGCCTTTGGATATGATGAGATCTTAATTCAGATAGTCTCCCTTGGTCATAAACCCCAAGAGTTCTTCTAGTGTCAGCGCTGACCCCATCTATGATGTGGTGAAGTTGTTCCCTCTAAGAATAACCATGGCTAGGGCATCAGTGTAAGACAGAATAATATCTACCCATGGTGGCATCCAAGGGTTCATGTGTTTCTTGTTTCCAACGTTGGATTTTCCTTCTTAGGTTGGACACTCTAGACTGTCTGATATTTATCATTAAATAGCTCTAACATGGTACTCATTGGCAAATGGATTCTGATTCCAACGACTAGTACCGACTTTTAGGTTCCTTAATGAGTATCCTAGGAAAATTCTTGAGTTTCGACGAGTTATTTTCAATGTTCTATAAGGCACAGGCATTATGGAAAGCTTATAGATGATTCTGCAAATCATAATTATATCCCCCTCAAATTGTGGGATATTGTTCATGTCTAGGCACTTGATCTGATTGTCTCTCATATGCCTAGTTGGGATCTTTACTACCTCTACAATGTTGAACATGTTTTGATTTTCCAATAGAGGTTCATCATCATGATTGTGTCAATGACATCACTGATGGTTCCTACCACCTCTATTTTCTTTATGGCCTTGATGGTCATTATTGTCTTTTTAATCACCTTCATCATGATCATTTCAATGGTGGCTTCAATGAGAACCGGTAGATGAAGAGGAATGTTCAGAATCAAATGTAGAGGATGGAGAGGAATGTGGACCGCCACTGCCACTATGGTGTCTACCATCACTTTTTTGCTTATTATGATCTCTATCCTTAGATCCCTTTCCATTGTGATGTTTACCCAAGTCCCTACCTTGATCGTCACTTTGTCCTAAACCAAGTTTATGAATAGTGGATCGTAGGTTTAGGGCCACACCTACATTACCAATAATAGGGGTTGGAGAATCTTCATGTTGAGAACCTTCAAAGGAAGGATCCTCATCATCATCATAATCTAGTAGGAATAAGGGATTAGTGAAATTTTTTTCCTTCATAGCCTCATGGTCCTTCTTCTAATATCGATATTTCTTGTATTGTGTTTTAGTGGGATGGTAGTCTCAATTGTCATAACCATTCATAACATATTCCTAATGAATATCGGGAATACCCAACTTCTTAAGAGTTTGAAATAGCATTCCAAGTACAAATCGATCAAGGGGCAAGATGATGTTGTCCTCCATATCACACCATTGCAGTTGTTCATCCTAATGTAGGATGAAGGTAAAGTTTAGTACATACTCATTTGGTAGAGTTTGTATCACTTTGCACTCCTGTGGAACTGGTGGGTTGACATCTTCACACCTATGAGAAGAAGACACTTTGTAAAACAAATAAAATTATCAATGTGCTTAGTAGTTATATGTCATGTAAAAGTGTTGTTAACCTTGAGTTCATCTAATGATATAAATAATATTCACTAATCATAGATAGTGTATGTTTTAACAAACAAAGTTCCCCAATAATGATGGCAATGATGGGCAATGAGGTACCCCTATTCTCAACCATATGAATCACAAAGTATTCATGCATGATCCAATTGAATTTTGTGGACTTTACAATTTTTGGTACACTAGTCTTCTAGGAAGCAAACCTTGCCCTAAGGTCATTCATTGCCTTCCTGATTACACTTGGGAAGCATAATGGTATGGTTAAGAGTAATTGAGGCATATTATTTTTATCATTTTATGTTTTATGTTTTTGGGTACTTGAACAGAGAGAGAGAGAGAGAGAGAGATACAGAGAGAGAGAGAGAGAGTAATTTAATGACTAATCTAAATTAACTAACTAACTAGTCTCTAACTAATCCTAACATAAGCATCCATTTCCACTTTCTATACACATCCTGAACCCACATATCCACTACTAGGTTATGAAGCACTATGGTATTGGGCACACCAAGCATTAATGCTACTAGGATTACCAAGTGAATACATGTTAAGCTTGAAGTGGACATACTTATGTATTTAATCTATCTAACCTATCTTTCTTAATTATCTTAATTAGCTTAATTATTGTAAAATATTGAATAACTAATTGAAAAAATTGAATGCATAAGTAAAATATTTAATATATCCAAAACATTGCAAGGTTTATTAGAGAGCTTGTCTATATTGCTGCACACACTATCATGCTTAGGTAAAACAATGCTCAAATAAATATCCATACATTCAATGACTCTTGTTGCGGGCACTCGGGAAAATATTCTAACTTTCAAATAGGAAAACTACAAGAGCTCTACTATTACTATGGAAAGACATGTCATAAATGTGGCTGATGAGCTTGTATTTATAAGAAAAAGTAGACCCTATGTTGATGGGGCTTAGTCAACACATGAAATGATGCTTTGATAGAGCCTTGTCGATAGGGCCTAGTCAATGGGGTCAAGTCTATGAGGCCTAGTTAACATAGCCAACCACGACTCATCAATATGTCTAGCTAGTTTGATATATTTTTTGTAATATGATGGTGATGTTAATGATGAGCTTATTATTTTCTAGATTCTTGGTTAATGTTATGCAATTATTAATATTTAATTATACATATATTTTCTTTTATTACCATCTAGCAAGTATGCACTAATCTTGTTATTGTGTATGGTAGGATCTCATGAGTTTTGTTTGGGAGAATAACATGGCTTGTGATTAGTTTTTTTGATTGGTAGTTTGTTTAATTATTATTATTAATTTATTCTAAAATGCATGGTATGAGTTAGAGGATATGTGGTGGATCGATCTTATATGCTAACATGTGTGCTATATGTAAATTTTTTTATATGTATTTTAGAGTTATCATACTCATCTATGTTAGGAGGTTTCGAACTATATTTTTAGCATTGTATATTTTTATGGTATTTTTATTTTTTAATGGTTGTGATGTATGAGAGAGTTAGGTAAGTGGAAGAGGAAGTTAATTTTAAGATGGGAAACATTTTTTGTAGTTTTCTTATGGCTTTGTGGAAGCTTGGGCAATTCTACAACAAATAACAAAATGATGACTAATCTTTGAAAGCATCACTATAATATACTAGGTAGAACTAAAGATGAAAGAATTTAATATTGAGAACATGACATAATATCTTGAGGTATCCAATCTTAGATATGAAAATTTCACAATGTTAATAATTGTAGGAAAATATGCCTTATTAGTGGAATGAAGGCTATTTTCCTTTAGCATGGAGGCCCGAGTGTGGAGATCTTTAAAAGTTTTATACTATCACAACCATTATCATAGATCTACATGGTCCTAATTTCTTTGTGAAATTTATCACAATGATATGTAGGCTTGTTGGGTAGGCTATGCCTCCTTAGCTCAAACTACTATCCTACTTTTTCTAAGTAGGGTTTAGAACTAAATGCATTAGAATAGAAATGCATCTTAGCTCTCTAAAGGAACAATTTGTGTGTTTGAGTTTTCTATCTTTAGTTATCTATGTGTGTCCATCTTGTTGGTCCTCTTACTTAGATGTTTATATAGGGAATAGCCAATATGCCTCTAACTATGGACTAATGGGTTCTATGCATTTATGTTGTTCTTGTAGATACTTTGACTTTTGAGGCATAGTCTACATTGATTCTATTCTTCCTTGTTACTACTTTGGGACTTAAGGGTGGTGCTGAATAGTGCTTTTTAAAGGGTAACATTGTGTGGAATGATCTAGAAAATTAGTTGAAAATCATGTGTGAAAATGAACATAAGTATTACAATGAGGAATAAGAAAATCTACATACAGTGCAGAACTAGAACTAGTTAAGCCAAAATACACTAATCAAAGGGATATAGTCAAAAACTTGGCAAAGTGCATGATAGACTACCAATACTTGTAAGCACAAGTAAAAGCATTTGACATTTAGAAAAATAAATTTATAGCTTAGTACATTGAGGCTAACAAATTGTTTCCATAGTTGTCATATCCTTAGGAGATACCTACAACAACCACTCTTGCTAATCTAGCATGGATCATGAATGATTCCAAGACCAATGAAAAGAGCTTGAGAGCCTACTAAGCTATTTCTACATGAAGAGACTAATTGTATTAGAAAAGCAACCATAATAGTAATCAATGTAGGAAGATCTATCACCTCCAGAAATGACATAAAGACATGCATCAATCATTTTGAAGATCCTATAATTTTGTAAATTTCGATGAATGTCCAATTACTTTTTTAATTATGGAATCTACTTGGATAAACAATGTAATATGACATTCAAGTCAACTTAGTTAGTTAGTTTATTTTTTAATTCAATTAATCAAGTTATCTATACAATTTTGCAATAACCTTCCAATTTTGTTTAACTCAAGGATAAGTTTTTTTGTTTATCATGAGAATATGATAAATAGTAAATAATCTAAGTATGACACCATACCTATGATATTATAAGTATTTATACTATATCATAGATATGATATCTTTTGGCTTAGTAATATCTATAAATACCATCCAACCATCACACATAATGCATCTTTTCAGTTCATTTTTAGCTAGGTTCTTGTAATTTTTTCATGAATTTAGAAGTTAATCTATAAGTGCTCATAATATGTTCTGAAGTGATTATACAAAGTCTTTGATCAAGTGAGATATATTTAGATGCATTTCATGGTTAAAAATAAAGATTGAGGTTATTTCTAATCACTACAGCATATTACTTAGCTTAGAATTTACTTTCCATCATCATTTATTTTTTTAATATCATTTACTTTTCTAATAAAATGGAAGCAAAAATTTTATAGGATAATAAGCAATCCTAGTATCTTATATGGTGTTGAATGTTGAGTAGTAAGAATGAGGCATGAATAACAAATTAGTGTGGTAGAAATGTGAATGCTTTCATGAATGTTAAATATTACTATAAGAGATAAACTACATAATACAAACACTAGGGAAGACTTCAAGTAGTTTCCATTTCAAATAAGCTACAATAATGATAGCTTAGATGGATATGTGCAAAGAATAGATAATGAGCTTATAAATAAAGGTTGTTATATTACTATTCTAAAAAAGCCACTAAAATGAATATCAAAGAAGACATGAGAAAAATTTATTAAAAATAATTTGAAGAAACTACAAATAAACAAAGATCTATCTCTTAATAGAGACAAATGAAAAAAAATTATGTAGCTAATCCTCTTTTGTTCAAACAAGGCTAAGATGATGATGATGTAATTTTATAATGTAATTTACAATATTAATAATATGATAGAATAAGTAAGATTGGTTTTGAACATAACATATAATTGACTGGTAACCTAGTAGTGATATTGTTTATTTTACTTAGTAGAAAGTTGCTTGGTAATTCCAGTGGTAATTATACTAGCTTAGGATGGTAAGCTAGGAATGGATATTTATCACCCTTAGGATAGTTTACCATTTCTTTTCATTGTTTCCTCGCTAATAGATTTAATATTTAATTTATAATATTTTACTTTAGCATTACTACAATTGTATAATATCATAATATCATTGTAGTGACTGGAAAAATTGATGGCTGGAACACTAAGGGGTTTGCAGGCAAACAGCTTGACCTTGAGTCCATGTGAGGGTTGGTTGAAGGTGGAGACAAGGTGCCTAGAATAGTCTTTTTGATTGAATAGGGACTTACCAAATGCAATTCCAAATGATGCTAAGTGTTCATGTCATATTTTTGGTGTTAGTGATGTCAATGGGGGTGAGCATATTTAAGGGTTTCAATGCAAAACAAAGGTGCAACAAGCTCAGTGGACAACATAGTCACAGTCTTGGGGGTGCCTGGTCGTGAAGACTAACATTCTACCATAGTGTCTATGCATGTTGGATTGGCCACTACAATGTGCAGTGGGCTATGATGTCTTGTGGTATCTTGTAGTGAGCTATGGTGTTGTGCAACCTTGCCAAATGCTAACCAAAAATTTTTGAATGCCTTGACTTGCCAAAATGCCAAATGTGCTTAAAATTTGAAAATCCTACTTCAAGTTTTCCAACCCCTAAAATGTAGAGTCTATGATATTTATAAGCCTAGGGTTAGCATGAAACACAAATTATTTGCCACATGGTAGTGGGATGATTAGAACTACACTGCACCCAACTACGCTCTCCACTGAGGCTAGTAGTGTTATGCTTTGCTCTATTCTACTAGACTCTACGAGTCTATGAGACTGTGACTACACTGCCAACTGTGCCTATTGTATACCATGTACCTTCTCACCCCTTTTGAAGTTGACTATGCTCAAGCCTATTTGGGGTGGTGTTCCATTCTCTCACTCTCTTTCTTTTCATTTTCAACATTTTTACTTGCATTTTTTAGCATTTTAATTACATTTTCTACCATTCTAAAGGATATTCATGCTTGGGTCATGGTCCTCACATGTTGGAACCTTTGTTTTGCATGGAAACCCTTGACTATGCTCACCCCACTAATACTACTAACACCAACAACACTACACGGACACTTAGCATCATTTGGCATCACATTTGGTAAGTCCCCATTCAATCAACAAGACCATTTTGGGCACCCCATCTCTACCTGCAGTGGGTCCTCATGTGGACTCAAGGTCAAGCTATGCACCCACAAACCCCTTAGTGTTCTAGTCATCAACATTTTTGGTTGCTATAGTTTTCTAGTCCTAGAAGGATGGTTGATCCATTTTTCTCTTTTAGACTCCATTGGTGGTTATCTCATGTGCTCTCTACATCATCACTGCTAACTCTAGGCTAGCATAGACCCAACACCCTTGTGGACCTACCACATGCAGTAATAGTTGGATCTTAGGCTAGCACAGGCATTGTCTACTAACTGGTTGGTGTAGACTAGACCCCATTATCAATTCCTCTAGAACCCTATGTAGCAACCCCAAAGCATACACATTCCCATAGTTAGCTAAGTTCTAGGCTCTCAGTAGAGAGTGTAGTTGGCTCTTAGTGTAGAGAGTGTAGTTAGCTCTTAGCATAGAGAGTGTAGTCTCTAAACTTAGCCATTTTTCTACAATCTTTAGACTTATCCCTTTTCTCCATACTTAGCCATTTTTTTTACAACTTTTAATCCACACACATGAGTTTTGAACAACATGTGACATTAGTCCTGAGAAAACTTGCTATCCTATCCACCCAATAAGAAAATAGGATTGACCACCCTACCAGTCCTACCATGGTAGAGCAAAGGCAATCCCTCAGGTTACATGGCCAAGACCTTGAATATACCACATTAAACAATGAACAATACAACTTCATCTATGCAAAGATCCAAGCGAGCTTGTTTGTAGACTACTTAGACATGAAGGCAAAGTAAGGTTATGAGCTTGTCCACCAAAATGGATGGGAGTATATCCCCTTCCCCATCAAATTTATCTTGCTCATTGAACTGTACCAGTGGATACTTGTCGAGCTCATTTGAACAAGTAAGTGCAAAGTAGTGATAGATTATGAGGAGCCCCTGTAAGAAGAGAAGGATGAGTTCGAAGCTCATTCCAAGCATGAGGACTCCTTTCACATAGTCTTCCAACAAATAATCCCTAGTCTTGCCCTTCCATAGTCCCATCCAGCTATCTTTCTCAAGAAGATTGTAGCCCTAGCGTCACCTTCTAGGTCAATGCCTATCATAGCCACACACCAAATCCAACCTACATGTTAAGATGCACTACCTTCCATCAACCTAGCCTTTGTGGAATTGTTGCAACCTACCCAACCATCTCTACTAGTGGAAATCATGCTTGCTCAACCTTACATTAATACATGCATATCTCCCAACCCCAAATGACTTAGGCATCTTATGTTCTACTTGTTTCATTGGCACCTCAATAGTGGTTCAACCCATGCATGCATGACTTGCCCTAGTCACAGGGCTCATAGCATAGCCAACACAATAAGCATCTCATGTAGTTCCATAGCCTGCAACCAAGTCATGGATCACACAACCAAAACAACAAGTAGCACAAACAACATAGCCTACTACTACATCCCACAACTTGGATCAGGCATTAGAATTGATCCAAACCTAATGGAAGAGGTCAAGAAGCTCAAAGCTTCATTTCACCTAATAGTAGAAGTCCTTATATCCAAACATAGTGTAGTGAACTTCTACTAGGATGACCCAATAAGTCCTTCTATCCCACCATTAACTCTTCCAACTAGGGTCTCATTTCCTCAATTCACCAAGTATAATAGTGAAGGAGACCCCAACACACACATGGTGACATTCAGGTTTGAGTGTCTACTATTGCAAGCATGGCCACATGCCATCATATGCATTTTTTGCATGTCACTCACTGGCAAGGTGCTCAACTAGTACCATGCATTATCCTGAGGCTATATCTCCTCTTTGAAGGATCTTTTGAGCCAATTTGTCACACGCTTCAAGTATAACTTAAAGCCTAAAACCATCCTAGATTAGCTCATGTAGATTAACTAGGGCCACTTAGAGCCTATGCAAAAATTTATCCAATGTTGGAGTGCTTCATTGAATGAAATTTGAGAGCCCATAGCAGAGACCCACTGCTTGGTTATCTTCAAGGGTGTAGTTAATAACTTTATCAAGTCAAAACTGTACTACTTGGCCCTGTAGTCCTTGATCCAAGTCTTTTCCAAAATAAAGAGCATACATGATGCAGTGAAAGCTAGCAAGGACCTAGCCTACATGGCTTATAAGAACCTACATGTCAAAAAAGGACAAGGACAAGGGGAAGCAAACTACAACTATGGAAACTATGGCCAAAGAGGCCAATGGCTAGACTACCCAAGGCCCCGACCAACAACACAACTACCAGCTCTAGCAAAAAAAATAAAAAGCCTACATCATCAGTGGTGATGGCACAAGCCTCTCTAAGACTTAACTTTGAGTGCAAGGATCGCTCAAAGTATACCCTACTACTCTTAAAACTTTGGAATTGTTGGATCAATTGTTGAAGGCTGGGTGTATCTAGTACACGTAGATGTTCAAAGACACTTGTAAAAGACACGATAAATATTTTGAGCTTTTAATGAATCCCACATCAGTAGCCCTAAATGAGCCACCGGTCCCAAAACACTTTAGGCTAGACCAATTTTGTCACTACCACTAGTTGCCTAATCGCAACACTAATTTTTGCATAGCCCTGAAAGATGACCTACAATGAATGATTGACAAAGGCAAGTTGGTGCTCTATGCTACCAGCCTAGTTAGGACTCAAAACCAATCTATGAGGTTGTACAAGGATCCTCTAAATGCAAACTATGTAGGCTATGTCATCAACGTTATTAGCATTGATGACAACCTGGAATTGGCACAACAATCATTTGTGATTTGGGTGTCCTTTGGTAGTGCAGGTACCTCTGTGACCCCTATGCATTCAAGGCCTTGTTTCATTATCAAAGTGCAATCTCAAGTATCTACAACGTCCTTTGTGATTAGGATCCCATCCCTTGTTGCATCAATGGTAACCACCCATCCATCCTTTGTGGCTAGGGTGCCACAACATGCTGGCTCCTCTCCTACCCAGAGTCTAGTAGTGAGCAATGCACCCATGTTAATCATAATACATGTTGTGCATGCAAAATTTAGAGGGTTCATGTTGACAATGAGGCTACAACAAATGGTATCCCATACACTATCATTGACAAGCTAGGCCTCACCAACTAGGTCAAACCAACAAAAACCACAACCCTAAAGTCCTTCAATGGGTCACATGTCATTGTTAAGAGTATCATGATAATAGCCTTTGTGGTAGGGGAGTAATTCTACACCATTGAAAAATTCATAGTCATAGAGGAAATATTTGGTTTTAACTTGATATTAAGTAGGCTGTGGTTGGCCCAGCTACAGGTCATTTCCTCCCCCATTCACTAGGAAATCCACCTTCCATATGAAGGTGGTGATATTATTATTTATGGTGATAATGCAACCCCTCTAGTTGTCAACAACATAAACATAGAGCAAGGATTAGAGGTGGAATTTCCTTATGATGCATCCAAAGTAAAGGACAAGGATGAAATGTGTGAGGCAAACCCACCTAAAAGGATAGAAGAAGTTGAAAATTTACTGAAGGGTATCCTATGGGCAGAATTTCCCTTAAATGTAGCAAGTGAGGGTTAGGGAGACTATCAAATACTACCCTCTAGGCTATGTACCTCCTAATCCACATCGAGTTAGGAAGCAACTGCACAACTAAGGTATCCCCTTAGTCCAAAAGTGTGCTAGGGACCTGCCCATTGTTCACTTACACCCTGCATCCCACTCCCCATTTATGTTGCATTAGCATTGTAGCATACTATTTGCATTTGGTTTAATCGCTTAGCTTACCATTCACATTGTATACATATTCAATAGCTTAGTTTACATTTTTACCATTGTTACTTTAATGCATTTACTTTCTTGCATAAAAAAGCATCAAAACACATAAAAATCAGAAAAGGCAAAATTGCAAAAATAAGAGGTAGTAGTATACATAGCCCACCATGATCCCTAAACTAGCAATGCACAGCCCAGAATGACCATAAAATATCGTTGGACCTGGAATGGCCTTAAACTATCACTGTTAATCCTTCCATTGTGGCCCAAAATGACCTAAAACTAGTAATGCACAACACAGAATAGCCTAAAACTATTATTGTGGCTTAAAATGGCCTTAAAGTAGCATGGAGCTCATAATGGTCTAGTCACATTATTGTCACATAATTCTAACTTAGCACATAAATAAATATAAAACATATAAAAAAATTTTACACATTACACATCACATGTAGCAAATACATGCATTAGATGTCATATGAATAATAGTACATAGCATGAACAATAACATATAGCAAAAATATCAAAAATGCCTAACAATAGGGGTACATCTAGTCATGCTCAACTAGTGGTGCTAGGTCAAGGTGGAGGTTCTTCTTCCCCCACCATGTCTCTTAGGCCCATAGCATCTCCCACTACCTGCCACAACAACCACAAAAAAATGAGCAGTTAGTAAGCAAACCTGTACTACACAAGCTAACTCAAAACATGCAAGAAAAAAAACTAAACTAAGAGGGTCCTTCATCAATTTATTCTAGAGGTAGCTTTCAAGGCCAAACTCCAAGTGTTGAAGGATCTCTATCTCAGAAATCTATGTCTAGTCCTCTTGGTCAAAGTCAATCCCTACAAGGGTTTTTCCTTTATCCATAGAGGTCCATGTAGGAAGCTTCATCAAGAAGGTAGTAGAATAAGCCTCTCCCAAAAAGGTGATAATATGAATCTTAGGAGAGCCACTCACCATTGTATCCTGCATGAATAACTCATATGCCTGCCTCTCATTGGTCACCTCAAGGAACATCTCAAGGTGACAGTGTTCAGTAGACTTCTATTTGTACCATTGCAAGTATGTATTGTGCTCATTCTCATATTGGTGCTTATGATTCTTCTGATTCTACCCCCACTGGTAGACCTTTGTGTTGTAATTCTTCCAGTTTTGATTCTTTTTGGCAAGCAAGTCCATCTACAACCATTACTCAATTAGCTTCCTTGTGGCCTAATTTTTACCTCTGAGAGCTATCCAATATTAGGCATACTCTATCTCAAAGATACACCAAGTGTTGTCTCCTTGGGATCTAGCTACTAGAAATTCATATCTAGATTGAAGATCATTGATCTTCATATCTTAGCTAGGCATCCTCTCCTGAAGCTCATGCAGCATTTCTATAGGCACTGATTAGAGTGCCTATAGACCCAAAATTCCTTCACATAGGAAAGCGCACACTTGCTTGATACCTTGTACATGCAATGAGACATTTGATCAACTTTAGGAGGAATTTTAGGGAGGGCATCCACTTTGGCCACCTTGCTCAAATTCCACCAAAGCTTAGGACCTATAAGCATGCAACAATTGGTCAATCTTAATTAAAATCTATTCATGAAAATAGTAGATCAACACAAAGTAAAGCAAAAGCACACATACCAAGCTCAAGATCTACATTTTGTAAGTGGTCCACCATGTCCTCAATGATACCTTCCATGTAGGTGAATTTATTGGGCACATCTACCCATGGCTCCATGCTGTAGGTAGACGAAAGACCACTGGTAGGGACATCTAATGCTGTAACATAATGATGTAGTTAGCATATAACCAAATAGCTAAACGTGCTAGAGCAAGTAAGCAATGACAGATGGTAATCCAAGATAGTAACCTAGCAAGCCCTTAAGCATGAGTGCAAGGGGCTCACCCAGCTACACACCATTGAATAGGCTATCAAAACCACCACCATTAGGGTGGAGCAACCCCTCCAACTATCATAGGATCTCTATTACCTTAGATAACTCATACCCATGAACCTCCCCCTCCTTAGCCTGAGTAGGTGCTTCTTATGTTTTCACCTCGACCACTACTGTGGCAACCCTCTCTCCTATCTCTGCAATTAACACATACATACATATCATGCAAAACACATTAGTACACATATGCACATTAGCAACATAACATAGAAGAAAATCTAAAAATATAAACATACAAAAATACAATATATGCATCTAGCAAGTTACACATATTAAACAAAAACCTGATGTGCAAGCTTTGAAGCCTAATACAAATCTTCTTGCTACTTGGTCTCTCAACCTCAAGAGTAGCCTCCTCCATACGATGTGACCTCTTAATCTTTGCCTTCGATGATCACACTGTCTCTATAATATAGCAATTCACCTTGTTCACATCCTTGGTGCCAACTAGAGAACCCTCGTCTAGACTATCACACAAGTAGTGTGACTACCCCATGGGACCCTTAGTTGTTATAGATAATGATTCATTGATCTCCTCTAGGAGGTCTTGTCCATCGATGGTCATGAACATGTGCTTAATCCATGGCTTGGGAAACTACTCATGATCCTACACAACCCATCATCCACCATTGCACATAACCAAGAGCTCTGCAAACCTTTGTAGATACCCTACAAAGAATGTAAAGTGGACATGGAACCTCACCTATAGGTTAAACAACAACCAAGAGATCTCTACATGCAAGCTAGTGGTGATATAGGTAACCCAGTTGAACCTTGTACCCTATAGCAACACCTCTTTCATTACTTGTGCTTGCTCCACCCCAAGGATCTTCCCTTGGAAGAAAAATTTTGGTATGGCATGTGCATAGAAGAGAGGGTACAGCTCTCGCATCTCAAGCACAAGCACATCCTTAACTGGCATGCTCTTATAAGATCGAGTGGCCCCCAAATAGTTCTCAATCTTCCCTCTTCACTTCATCTCCCTACTAGCCTTATCGAAAATCACTAGGCCATTAGTGGGGAGACCAAAGAGGTCAGTAAAGAAGGCCTCACTGAGGTCAAGCACTATCGTCACATCGGGCACTCGAGTGATAAATTGCTTGACATCACTACTAAAGGGGTCAATGATGGTAACCATTTTGGCCACTAGGATACTCAAGATAAGTTCCAAAAATAGGTCCATCAACCCTACATGCATGAGCCTAGCAATCAGTGCATCTAAGGCTTTATGGCATAACCAGTGCTACACACCCTCCGCATTGCCATATTTCATGATGAGGGTGGCCTCTGTGTAGCCCGTGGTGATCACTGTCACCTTGCCTAAGGTAACCATCACTGTAATAAAGGCAAAAAAATGGTAGCATCATGCAAAGGTAAAATAATAGGCAACACATGAGCAAGCACATAAGATAAAACATAGGCACATGCATGGCATAAATGGGATGCAACATGGTCATGATGCTATAAGTATCTCCTTAGTGTTAATCATACTAGTGGCCCACTCCTCATCCAACCAATCATGGATCCTACACTACTCATATGCCTTTGAGTATCAAGTAGGTTATACCTCTAGATCAAACCCCACTTGCTCAAGCTTAGTTGCCTAGACATTCAGGCTAGAAGAGAACACCTCCAAGGCGATGCAGGTCAATGCTAGAGCATCCGCCTCATTATGGAGGTCCTTCTCATCAACTATATACCTAGTTTTAGTCATGAGTAGTTGGCAATGTGACATGGGTAAGTAGTAAAAAAAAAACTATGAAAGACATAAAATCACTTACCATCTAGCATAGTAGACAGTTCTAGGTGGGTTCTAGAACAAGGTGTGCACTTGTAGTGCAATGAAAAGGGTGTTGCTATTATTGTAGCAACCAAACATCATCATGTACCATATCCTAGACAACTGTCAAGCACTCCTAGGGTCTCTACTCAGACCACCTACCACATCAACATTAGCAATAGGCTCATCTAAGATGAACCTCAAGATGTCCTGGTTAGCCCTGGGTAGTAATGTCTTAGTGATGGTGCTAGCAGCCTCCACTACTAAGTGTGATCACATGATCATACTCAACTATTGCAATAGGTACTCTAAGAACTCACAAGCCATTGGCTAGAACCACATTGCATAAACAACCATCCACATATCTGGCATAGGCATGCTAGGAACACACAACTCATATAGCATAGAATGCCCACTAGCTCCATGATGATCAAGATGTGTTTCAACAACATCTTGCAACCACCAAGAAAAACAAAGCAAATCATTACTATACACACGTAGATGAAAATTTTGGCATTAAATCATTAAGATAAGTTAGCAAAATTAACATAATATAACATGGACTAATAAAAATTATTAATTTTGACAATGTCCTATGGGGCCCCATGAGTATAGGATGTCAACCAATCTATTTGATGTGCCTAGTACTCACTAGGGTACAACACGTTTTCATAGGCTCATCGTTACACTTTGTGGATATAGCATTATGCATAGTTTGCAAAAATTTAGCAATTTTTTTCTAACTTTGAATTGCCTCACTCGAGATCATAGTTCAAAAATACCAAAATTTTTCTAACTCTGGACTACCACAGTGAAGAGTGTAGTTAAAAATGTTTGATATTTTTTCTAACTCTAGATCTTAATAGAGAGCATAGCCTTAAGAGATCAAAATTTTGACTAACACTAATGGTGACTACCCTCTCAACCCTCATGGTAGTGTAAAGCATAGTCTTAACCACGGTAGTGAAGAGTGTAGTCTCTATGCACTACTGCACTATTGCACATGGTGCCACACCTTGCCTTCACTACTATCAGCCCCCCTCAAACAACAAATAAAAAAAGAAAAAAATGGGGAGGAAGCATGCATTAGGCATCAACCATGGCCGTAGTCCCTACGATCATGTTGCCGAGTGCCAACCATGAATGCAGCCCTTGTGACCATGCCTCACAACTACCACCACTCAAAATTTTTTCACAAAAAACTTGGGGAACACAAAAAATGTGCCTTGGCACAATTGCCCTCATGGTTCCTAAGGCCATGCTATGGGTCACACAAAATAAAAATCCAATGATGTGCAATGTGCCTAACCTCTCTCCTATTCACAAAATTTTCCAAAGAAAAAAAATAATTATAGACATGAATCCCTGGTCACCACCCTAACCCTAGCCTCCTTATTGTTGTGCTACTAGAAATAATGGTGCCTCCCCACTTTGTCCACATCCCCTACCCCATGGCTGACCACCCTTAGCTATTGCTAAAGCCAAAACCCTAACTCTTGCCTTGCCCCTGCCCACACCACTAGAAAAATAGAGATTTTTCCTCTAAATGAAATATATATATATATAAGCTACCCTTCGCAAGCTGCCCTTAGTCCTGCGCACCCTCCTACCCCCACAAAAAGCTTTTACCCCCTCTTATAGCTACACTAGCAGTTGTCACAGTCACACCTTCAAAATCTCAATAGAACTCCATGCAAAAAAGAAATTGGCAACCAAAACCCTTCTTAGGACCATGCAAACCCTCCTTTCCACCATTTTGCTATGCCAAAATAGCACATGATGACAATAACCCCTACCATGCAACAAAGCCTACGCTCTAAACCCTCACAAAGACATGAACAAACACAACGAAAAACAAAGTCAAGGAAGAACATAGTCAGGGTACTTGGCTAATGCTAATAGTATCCTCTCCTCCATGTGAACCTGTGGCAAGGAGCTCAGTACTCATTCTCCCTCATTCACATTTGCAAGTCCTAAGTGTAGTTTTTCAATTTGGCACGTCAATATTTCAACTACACTCTCCACTAGCAGCGCACAATAGTAATGGCAAGACTATGCTTTGAACTTTACATTTAAAAGATTGAAAATGATAAGTTACCCATGGTAAAACATGCCTATATACCCTCTTAAGTTCATTTAATGACTCACTAACCCAAGAATATGCTCCACACTTAGCCAAAATTTTCAAGTTTTGGGTGAGAGCATAGTCACCCATACTTAGTCAAAATTTTTAACTTTTCATTGCCCAGTGAATGCTTGAGCAAATTTCACTTCCCAAGCATGCCCATCCTTCACTGAAATAGCATGACTAACATGTCTATGATCTATTAAGACCTAAAAATAGCACACACATGCTTACCTATCTTAATAGCTCACATGCATACTTAGGCAATTTTTGATCGCATTACTTTTTATTCATTTGTGCATATTCACTTTGTTAAAATAGGTGCTGCTTAAAATTTTTCTAGTTCAGTTTGTAGGAACATGATATGGCCATGCATGAGTAGGTCCTCTCACCTTTGATCCTCACAAGACCTCATGGCAACATTGAGCAATGCATTGACCCACATTGCCTAGACCTTGAAACTACAACCTATGCCGAATACATAGCATCCATAGAGGCACCACTAGATTGGCCCAACTATCTAGTTAAGGCTTTGAATCTAGAGGTAGGGGACGTCATAGAGGGCCCCCTTGTTGAGATCCTTGTGGCTACACCTAATGGCAAGTAAAAAATGCTAAAACTAAGCTTCTCCCTAGATCCCCAACATGGCCAAGACATTACTAAGGTGCTAAATGAAAACATCAAGGAATTTTCATGGTCATACAAGGACATGCCAAGCCTAGATCATTATTTAGTCTAGCATAATATCATTCTCAATCCATACATTAAACCGGTTAAATAAAAAGCATGTAAAGTTAGACTTGAGATGGCATTGGTCATCTGTGATGAAATCACCAGGCTTTATAAAGCTCGTTTCATGTAAGCTATTGACTATGAAATGTAGGTCTTCAACATTGTAGTTGTGCCTAAGAAAAATAGAAGTATACACATTTGCATAGACATCTAGGACTTAAATAAGGAAACCATCAAAAATGATTTTTTGTTGCCCAATATCAAACAATTGATCAATACCATAGCTAGACATGCCCTGTTCTTCTTCATAGATGGGTTTGTGGGCTACAATTAGATTAGGACCAACCCTAAGCACCAACTCAGCACTACCTTCATGACCCCCTAGGGTACATTTTGCTATACCATGATGCCTTTTGGACTCGAGAATGAAAAATCAATGTATCAACATGTAATGACATATATCTTTAGCAATTACATGCTAAGCTTGCTCAATGACTACGTCAATGACATCACTGTTAAGTCCAAAGTGGGTCAAAATCATGCAAATGATCTAAACATAGTGCTTAAACATTACTTAAAACACAATCATAGGTTGAACCCCAAGAAGTGCATTTTCAACATCAGAACGAGCCAAATGCTTGATTTTGTAGTGTCTAAAGAAGGAAAATGCATAGACCCTGACAAGGTTAATGCCATAACCAACTTAGCATTGTCAACAAACCTTAAGGAGCTACGAGGGTTACAAGATAGGTTGTAGTTCATACATAGGTTTATGACATGGTTAATCAATAAGTTACAGCTAATACAACATCTAATCAAGAAATGATCCCACTTTAAGTGGACAGCTCAATGCTAACAAGCATTTGATAACCTTAAGCAAGAGCTGGTGCAACTTCCTATGGTTCATCCTCTATAAGAAGATAAACCTTTTTACATCTACCTTGCCACTTTTGATGTGTCCATCACTTTTCTACTTTTCCAAAAGTGAGATGATGGCACAGAGGTCCCAATTTACTACTTGAGACACACATTAGTAGCCCATGAAGTGAAATACAATGATGTAGAAAAGCATTGCCTTGCCTTGGTCTTCTCACTAAATAAGTCGAGGCATTACCTTTTCTGTAGTTAATTCAATATTATTTACAAAAAATTATAACAAATATCTATGAAATTAGTTGTATTGCATGTTGGAAGGCAATAATAGTAGAGTTTTACCTACACTATATTGTGCAAGCCTTAACAAAATATCAAGCTATAGCCACACAACTCATGGCCTCACCTGTAAATGACCAAGAAACTATAGACCCAAAATTCCCAAATGAGCATGTTAACAGCATTAACCAAGTTCCTAACAACTATGAGGCACTCCTGCATTTTGATAGAGCTTCAACCTCCTAAGGAGGGAGAACCACTACCATTATCACATTTCCCTCCAGGGAGATCCAACTCTTCACATATCATTTTGCATTCCCTTGCACTAACAATGTGGCAAAGTATAAAGGTCTCCTTCGAGGTATCCTTGCAGCACATGACCTATGGATCCAACACATAGTGATTTGAGATGACTCATAATTAGTGATTAACAAGGTGATAGAGGTTTACACCTACAAAGCCCAACATTTACAACCTTACTGTGACCTAGAAAAGCACTTGCTTCAACACTTTACAACTATTGATGTCCAACATATTCACCAAAATGAAATTGCCATAGCTAACACACTAGCAACATTAGCCCTTAGCATTACACTTAACATGTTCCATGCACTTCCCCCTTGGTGGTGGATTTCACTATGCCTATCACACAAATCATGGACATTACATCCATAGCCATAGTAAGCACAACCCACGCAGCAAAGTGGTATGATAACATCAAGGTGTACCTTCTACAAGGTGAGCCTCTACAATATTTAACTACTGCACAAATCATGTAGTGCATAAATTTTCATGATAGTATTTCATTGTGGGTGATAACACATCATGTTATAGATCCTATGATGTCATATTTCTAACCTACATAAGCAACAATGAAGCACAAAAAATCATTGAACAAGTCCACAAGGGTTTGTGCGAAGGTTACATAGCACCTAGGGCAATCGTAATGAAAATTATACGGTTAGGCTATTATTGGCCTCACATGAAATGCAATTGTATTTTTAACGTCAAAATATGCGACATGTATCAATAGCCTAGCAACTTAATGCATGTGCCACTGAATGAGCTGCACACAACATAGATCACATGGACATTTCAACATTGGGGCTTGGACATCATCAGACCTATAACACCTAAGTCCTTTGTAGGGAATAGCTTCATAATAACTATAACTAATTATTTTACCAAGTTGGTTGAGGCTATTCCCCTTAGGAAGAAAACATCATAACAAGTTTGCAAATTCATGCTTGATAACATAGTAACTTGTTTCGTCTTACCCATGATCATCGTAATAGACAATGGACCAAAATTTAGCAATGCTGAAACTAAAGCCTTTTGTGAGTGCTTTATCATCAAACATTACTTATCATCACCATACTACCCTCAAGAAAATGGCCAAACATTGCAACAAGTTTGCAAATTCATGCTTGATAACATAGTGACCTTTTTTAGCTTACCCATGATCATCGTAATACACAATGGGCCACAAGCTAGCAATGCTAAAAATAAAGCCTTTTGTAAGTGCTTTAGCATCAAACATTCCTTCTCATCACCATACTACCCTTAGGCAAATGGCCAAGTAGAGGCCACTAACAAAGTCATCATCAACCTTCTTAAGAAGATGCTAAGCAAAAGTAAATGCCAATGGCATGAGCAACTAGCCTATGCACTCTAGGCCTACCACACAATGCATTGAACAACAACAGGTAAGACATCTTACAGCCTTGTTTACGGGTCTAAAGTAATTTTTCTACTCGAATTGTAGCTCCCATCACTCTGGTTGATCCTCTCAAACTTCATCAAGGAAGTTGAGAACAACAAGTTGAGAATTGTAGACCTAGACTCAATAGAGGAGGAGTGTATGCAAATGCTTGATTGCATTGAATGGTACTAAGAAAAGCAATGGCAAAATCATCATTGCAACTAGCATTAGCACCCAATCAAGAAAGGGGACCTAGTCCTCAACACCATTTGTGAACCTACAGATAAATTCTTAGCCAATTGGAAAGGGCCTTTCTTGGTCACTAAGGCCTACAACAATAGAGCATTCAAGCTTGATGATTAAGATAGAAATGATTTTGCTAATCCAATGAATCCTTCATACCTAAAGTTGTACTATGCCTATGATGATAAACCAGCATAATAGTTCATACCTCATGTCCACTATGATATTAAACTGGCATAATAGTTCATCCACCATGATGCTAAACTAGCATAGAATCACATGTCAACTATGATGTTAAATTGGCATAGCCTATCTACTATGATGTTAAACTAGCATAGTAATTTGTTCACCATGATGTTAAACTAGCATAGTTCATCTACCATGACATTAAACTAGCATAGCTCATCCGCTATGATGTTAAACTTGCATAGCAACACACATCTATTATGATGTTAAACTAGCATAGCCTATCCACTACAATGTTAAATTGGCATCCATACCTCATGTTTGCTATGACATTAAACTAGCATAACATTTGTCCACTATGACATTAAATTAGCACACACACACTATTTATCTACCATGACACTAAACTAGCATAGCTCATCCTTGGGTCATGATGTTAAACTAACACAATAGCTCATCTACCATGATGTTAAACTAGCATAGTAGATGTTTGCTATGACACTAAATTGGCACAACACGTCTACTATGATGTTAAATTGACACATAGTAGTCTGCTAGGACTATAAACTAGCACACCATAGTTTACCAAAACTAGCACACCATAGTCTACCAAGACCTTAAATTAGGTTTTCCATTAGTCATGCATAATTCCACAAGAAAGTGAGAGAGAATAATTCTAACTCCCTTCCCCCTTCCACTTTTCTACATCATCTAGATGAGGATACTGTAGTCCCAAAATGGAGCACCTACAACAAGGATGGCCTTAGAGGACTTGTAGCATCATCATCCCTAGGAATTCTGTTGGTTTTCTAAGCACTTTCCATTGATTCATTCTTTGGAGCACTTGCAGCATCATCACCACTAGGCATTTTTTCTAGCTTTTTGAACACCTACAACTAGTGTATCCTTTGAAGCACTCACAGCATCACCACCCCCAGACATTTTTTTTTGCTTTTTAACACCTACAACTGGTGTAGCCTTTGGAGCATTCATAGCATCATTACCCTTAGGCATTTTGCTAGTTTTTTGACTACTTTCCATTACTTCAACCTTTAGAGAACTCATAGCATCATTGTCCCTAACATTTTATTTTCATTGTGTGTTGTGTGTTTTTCTTATCTTATTGGAGTTGTGTTTGTAGAACGAAGCCCTAAGGTAGTCATTCAAATGTGCATTTCATCATAGAATCAAGTCATTACATTGCTTGGATGTGCATGATTGGACTTGCTAAACCACTTGAGAGTGCACATCCCTACTATTCCATTATGGCCTACCTACATCCATCCCTGTGTTCCAATAGTCAAAACTCTTGCATTCCCCCACATAGTCGAAACTGCAAACCCCTCTAGTGCATATGTGCTATGACCACATGGCATCCTTTATAAGCCAAACTGTAGAACCCAAGGCAGACATAACATAAAATATCCCATGAAAAGCTTCTATTAGCTAGTCAAAGCCTAGGTGGATGTAGCACAAGTCATCCTAGGCAATAAACACTTGTCCCATAGATAAGTCATGGTTTCGCAAGCATCAAAGCAAAGACCATCCATTGGCACATAGTCCATTTAATTAAAAGCATCCCACAGTTAGCATCTAGCAATGTGCATAACCCAAAGAAGGTTCATCTCACAAAAAAAAATAAAAGAAAAAGAGCCAAAGGAAAAAAGCATCTCCCTAAGAAAATTAGCAGAGTTGCAATTTTGCAATAGGTCAACCTTGAATCCACACTAACTCTCTCATGAGCACTCTAACAAGAGGTCAATGTTTTTAGAGGCAAGCCACCCTATTGCCATGGTCACCATCAACCAGGTTGACTCTACATCCTACATCATGACATCCTTTTTTGCATTTCACCTCCCCTTCTACCCCCAACATATTACCTACAACTTTTATTCCTCGCATACCACTTCCCACAACACTCTTGAGTAGAGCGTAGTGCCATCCGACTATGCATGGAAGAGTGATGTTGGTGCCAAGCCTACTGTGTTGTTTTGTCATTCTTTATTAATGTCTCTCAGGCCACTCCTCTAGATGTCAACAGAGGGGCCAATGAAACATGACCAAATTTGGGCTACTGCATCTCAACTGCAAATTTTCCTAAGTGTCAACATGAGGCCATGTTTTGCAAATTTTCTTAAGTGCTAGGACTATGCTTTCCATTGCCCTAGAGCATAGTCAGGCCAGTGGAGAGTGTAGTCAGCTTCAAAATTTAATTTTCTACAATTTTTCCAAAGTGTCATCATAATGTAAGAAGCTACAAATTTTTTTAAGTTTTGGAACTACTCTCTCCATTACCCCAAAGTTTAGTCAGCTCAGTAGAAAGCATAGTCAACACAAAAGGCTAGTTTTGCAAATTTTTCTAAGTGTCAAGCCAGTAGCTATAGATTTTTTTAAGTGCTAAGACTACACTCTCCACTTCCCTAGAGCATAGTCAAGCATAGTCAACATGAAGACCCTATTTTGCAAAAAAAAAAAATCTAAGTGTCAAGACAATGCTCTCCACCAACCCAGAGCATAGTCAAACATAGTTAACTAGAAGCCAACTTTTGCAAATTTGCACAAGGGCTAAAACTACACTCAATCCTAGTTGGAAGCATATTTAGCCTCCCATGGAAAGCATAGTCAACACATAGCCCTTTTTTTTTTGCAAAATTTTTCTATGTGTTGGACTATGCTCTCCCCCAGTTTGAAGTGTAGTGAAGCATAGTTAGCTAGAACAGCCTCTAAAGGACTCCACAATGTAACACTAATACTTAGCTTAGTTCCAACACACCTCCAAAAAGTGTATTTAGCAAAAATTCATCTTTATTGTACTCCTTTTTTGTCCCAAATTGTAACTGTGCTCAAAGCATAATCTTCAAAGTCACAGTTTTTAGGTAGATTGTGGTCCTCTCAGCACATGCACATGCAGTTAGCAACATAGTCATAGTCTCACAAAATCTATGAAAGAATAGCAAAGCACAACACCACTAACCTCAGTGGATAGCATAGTTGGGTGTAGCATAGTCCCAACCATTCCACATCCACATGGTAGCCGATCTACATTTCATGTTAACCCTAGGTCTATAAATATCCTAGCCCTCAACATTTTAGGGGTTGGTAAATTTGAAGTAGGGTTGGCAAATTTGAAGTGCATTTGGCATTTTGGAAATTCAAGGCATTCACAACTTTTGGGTTAGCATTTGGCAAGTTTGCACACCACCATAGCTCACCGCAAGACACTGCACACTGTAGCGGCCAACCCAGCAATCATAGACACTATGGCAGAATGTCAGTCTTTCTAGTCAAACATCCTCAAGACTATGACCATGTTGTAAAGTATCCCTATTGTAGACCATGTACATTCTCACCACTTCTTAATTTGACTACACTCAACCCCATTTAGGATGGTGTTCTATTCTCTCTCGCTCTCTTTATTTGCATATTCATCATTTTTACTTGCATTTTTTAGCATTTTACTTGAATTTTGTACCATTCTAACACATAGTCATGCTTGGGTGATAGTCCTTACATGCTGGCACCTTAGTTTTGCACCAAAACCCTTGACTACACTTACCCTCGTTAACACTTAGCATCTTTTGGTATCACATTTGGTAAGTCCCCATTTGATTGACAAGACTATTTTGGGCACCTCGTCTCTATCTCTAGTAGGCCCTTATGTGGACTTGGGGTCAAGCTGTGTGCCCATGAACCCCTCAGTGTTCTAGTCACTGACATTTTTTATTACTACAATTTCCATGAAGCTAGCATAGTTTCCCAAGACTAGTGTGGTTTCCATGAAGCCAACAAAGATTTCCAAAAATAGCATAGTTTTCAAGGTTAAGATACTTTTTATAGCACTCAACATAGTTTTGATGGCCTTGGGAAATAAAACTTATCATAAGTGAAAAACCACGATGAAAATGATTACTTGCCACACTTGCAAATTATAGCAATCTATCAACAATCATGATAGAAAATTTGCAGCAACAAATTGCACAACAATAGCATTAAATCAAATTTTAACACTATGAAGAGATTTTTGACAAACTGGCAATTGACTCAGCATTAGAAACTCTCAAAGAAATTGTCCAATAGCAAAAAGTCAAGCATTTATCCACCATTTTTCAACCAGTGCAACAAATCCAACTAAGGAACCAACAAGAATTTTTAGCAATCAAAGCTTGAAAGCACCTAGACTGTGGGGCTAATCATAGAACATACCTTCTAGCTTCAAAAAACTTCAATCTTCATATGTGCAAATCCTTGTGCATTTAGGCATATAATTTGTACACATTTGAACTTTGTAATTTCAATATTTTATTATTGCAATAAAGTTTACAATTCATTTGTTGTTCAAGTATATTCTACAATTAATTTTTTTGCCTCGTCTTCGATCAAATCTACATTTTCATCTAATTTAATCACATCGTTTACATTGCTCGAGTCCTTGGGTGATTGACAAGACCATCCAAGGTGCCTTGGATCCTCTTTCTTAGAGACCCTTGGGATCCCAGTTTAAATTTTTCCAATGAGGATTTTTAATTTTTTCAGCATTGATTTTTTCTAGTGTAATAGGTTTTGGTGCTAGAAGGAGGGCCTCTACCCAAGTTATTGGCTTGATCCAAATCTACCCTTTTCAAAGCCAAGTTTCATAAATTTAAATCCTTAAAAAACCCATTCAAGCCTAGTAAGAAATCCAATGCTTCCATCCATTCTCCTATAGTTCATACTTATCATATCAATTGTAGGTGGTTTGGATGCTTCCAAAATTTTCACAGTAGTTACTGGACTTTCTAAAGCCAATGTGGTTTCTTGCAAAACTTGCCACTTTCTCTTGTGGAAACCTACCTTTGGGATGTTCCAAAGGCTAGTGTAGTCTTGCCCCAATAATCCAAATCCCTACTATGAAATTTTGGGAGAAACGTTAGAAAGGTTTCTTCCCAAGATTCTTGTGTATCTTTGGGAAAGTCAATGTTGCACTATTACCTTTTGAAACTAGTGTACTTCTCCAAAGGTGGAATATTCCTAGCATATTTTTTCTAGGAAAAGAAATCATTTATTGCCTACCCTCTAGTGTAGTTCTTACTAGCAAATTTAGCATAGTTATTTTTTCCAATACTAAAATTGCCATATCATGCTAAGTGTAATACATTCCACTATCACTGCAACTTGCACTATAGTTACAATTGTAGTTTCAACCAATTTTATAGCCACAACTTTTTGCACATTAGGAAATTTCACTTGTTGGAATTTTAAGTCCAAAACCAAGTTCAATTACTACCAATTTCTTTCGGTAATCAATTGTACTTCCCATCAACCTAATAGATATGACCACCAATCAAGATGTTATGAGAGTCTATGATCCAAAGGATCCAACTATGGTTGAGAGTAGACAATCACTTAGATATAGGGGCAAAAGCCCAGACTTTGTTCTCATAGATGAAAATTATTATAACTTCATATGTGTCAAGATCAAAGCTAGCCTACTCATCCCACATGTGAAATATGAGTCCAAGTATGAGTTTGAGCTAATTCATAGGAATGGGAAAAAATACATTACTTCCCCTTATGATAAGATTCCATTAATCAAAATACACACATGTATATTAGTCTAGATCATTGATATGAATAATTTGAGTGAGAAGGCCAATTCAAAGAGCCAACATGAGGAACAAGATGAGTTTGAAGCTGAACTTGAACTCAATACTTTCATTGGAAGCCTTTTCCAACAATCAACACCTAAAACCATCGCATCTAGTTTAGTCTCCCCTAACTCATCCATGGCTAGGCTCCTCAACCCTCCTCTCCTATTACCTACCCTACTATGTTTGGGTTAACATTCATCATAGTAACCCACCAAGCACAACCCATGCATCAATCAACCTTCCTTTTCTCCTCTATGTCTTTTGCCATGTAGCCTCAATCTACATAGCCATCACCTATGGTCTTCACCACAACTCATCCCTTCTCTAGACTAGTGGGACCTCAAATAACCCAAGAATCACATACACTAATGACTCCTTTTGTTTCTTAACTACCTGCTCCAATGTCATTTTTACTATTTCATCCTTGCCATAGCCCATCACAAGGCCACAAGGCTCTCAACTTACTCCACAACTCATCAAAATGCCTCAAGGCTTGGATCAGGCCTTCTAAATGATCCAAGACCTTACAGAAGAGTTATGTAATCTTAAAGCTTCAACTATACAAATAGTCAAGATAATGGAATTTTATTAGGATGATCCTATCAGTCTAGCTATCTGATAAATAACTCTTTTCCCAGGCATTCACATACCCTAGTTTACCAAGTACAGTGATGAGGGTGACCCCAATGTTCACCTCATTACCTTCTGCTTCAAGTTCTTGTTGTTACAACCTTGACCACACATCATAATGAGAAGTTTCCTATGTCTCTTTCTAGGAAGGCTTTAGACTGGTATCACACGTTGCTCCAAGGGTCTATAACCTCACTTGAAGACTTGATTTCACAATTTATGAACCTTTTCAAGTACAACTTGAATCCAAATGCCATCCTAGACCAACTAATGAAAATCAAACAAGGGTCACTTGAACCTATTCATAAGTTCATCCAAAGCTAAAATGATCTACTAAATAATATTTCTGAACCCATAGCTGAAATCCAGATTTTGGCCATGTTTCAAGGAGGTAGTTAACAACTTCATCAAGTCTAAACTTTGCTACCTAGACCCATGATCATTTAGTTAAGCTTTCTCACAAACCAAGAACATAGAAGATGCTGTTGAGGCTAGCCATGACCCTATGTATGTAGCATAAAAGAATCAACATATAAGGAAGGATAAGAAGAAGGGAAAACAAAAACATGTAGCTATGGCCACTAAGGCCAAAGATAACAAAACCACATAGGGACTAAAAATGAACCAACCTAAGGCCCCTACCATCAATAATAAACTTTCAACATTGGGGGCCTCTACATTGGAAACACAAGGTTAAAATTTGAGAAGAACAATCTACCAAATTATACCAAATTACCTCTAAAGCCATCTAAACTTCTTTATTAGTTACTTAAAGAATGGTCAGATCCACTACAAACAAATGATAGAGAATGTCTGCAAGAGGCATGATCAATTATATAAGATTGCAAAGGACCCTACTCTGGTAACTAAGGATGACCTACTGGTACCTAAATATTTTAAACTTGATTGATTTTGCCATTATCTTCAATTGCCCGATCATGATACTAACTTTTACCTAGGCTTAAAGGATGACCTACAAAGGATGATGGACAATGCAGAGCTAATGCTTGATGCCACCAACCTAGTTAGGCCACAAAACCAATTGATGCAAGTCTATAAATATCCATTGAATGCAAATAATAGTCCATACACCATACTAACATTCAATGTTGCCAGCAACAATCCAAGACCTACACAAGAGACATTTGTGATTTGAGTACCTCCTTATAATGAAAAGAGCCCTTCAAATTCATCTAATTCTAATACTCTTGTGGTAAGGATACCATCCCCCATGCCTCCCAAATAACCATTCATCATTAAATTACCTCCTCCTATCATGACCAAACCCACAACCTAAACCGAGCAACATCCTCTTGTGGTAGCAAACGTAATGACTTCTTTTCAAACCAACAACAAAAACTCAAAAACTAAATAATGCAAGAAGCTTTCACCAAAGCCTAAAACCAAAGACAACAAGCAAACCAAGGCATAGAATGAGGTGGGCTCACCGAAGCCCACTTCTATCTCATCCATCCCCATGATCTCTAATGCTCAGGCTACTTCAACCATTCAATCAAGGAAGGATCCTAAACCACAAGGAAAGGAAAAAGAGGTCAAATCACAACAACTAAAACATGAAGTTTGCATCTTGGGACGTATGGAGGAAGTCAAAATCAACAAGAATGAAAAACCAACAACCAATGATAAAGACTTCTTTAATGCCATGGAACATGTAAAATAGTATTTAAAATAAAAGAACACCTCTTTAGGCTTGTATGACTTGGTAATGAATTCTTCTACTCATTGTGAGGCCCTAGTAAAAATGTTGACTTAAATTCCTATTAGTGATCACATCCCTACTAGTGAAAAGCCCATCCATGTTGTGATGGTACCACCTTCACCTAGGAAAGAAAAGAATTCAACCGTACTAGTATTTTGACACAACAAATTCAAAAATAGCCCCTAGGATAGCCAGATAATAAGGGTCACTCTCTTCAAAATAATAAGGTTGGACAATACAAGTGCATGTTGACGACAAATTGACCACCAAATTTATACCTTACACCATTTTTGAACAATTATGGCTAGTAGAGCACATGAAAAATACTTCTACATCTACTCTCAAATTCTTTAATGGATCATGGGTTGTAGTCAAAGGCTTGATCTCCTTGGACTTCATAGTGGGGGAGCAATTCCCCACAACAACTAATTTCTTAGTGATGGAAGAAACACTAGGATTTAATCTCATCGTGGGGAGGCCTTGGCTAGCTCATTTACAAGAAATTTCTTCTCCCATCCATCAAGAAATTCACCTCCCTTATGAAGGAGGTGAGATTATTATTCATGGCGATAGTGTTGTTCCCTTGGCAATCAATAACATGAATGTATAGAAACGGTCTAAAGTGGAGTTTCAGAAAGAAACTTCCACTATCATAGCTGAAGTCAAAGAGCCTGTGAGAGAAAACTAGGCAAAAACTAAGAACAACAAGACCATAGATTCCCTATGGAAAGAACTCCCTTTCAATGTGATAAGTAAGGGAAATGGAGAGTACAAGATCATGTAATGCAAACCTTATACTTTTCCTAATATTTCTAAGATTAGGAAACAACTACATGATTCGATACTTTCCCTACTTACTCACCCTTGTGAAAATAATAGCATGGCTTTATCATTTTATTTTGTAGCCTAGTTCAGACCTACGTTTGAAGATATCATTTTACTTAACCATATTTTGCATTGTTTTAGCTTTATTTTGCACATAGTATATAACTTGCTATTACTTATAGTTTTCCTTTTTACGCTTTGTTTTACTAAAACATGAAATGTCAAAAATTTTAAAACATAAAATCCATAAAAAATTTGAAAAACATAAAAACCTTCTAAAAATATTTTACCATTTCCCACTAAGGCCTAAAACTAGTAACCCATGGCCTACCGAGGCCCTAAACCAATGGCCTGATAAGGCCTTAAATTAGCAATGCATGTATAGCCTTTCTATGTCTTAGTTCCATTGTATTCATTGTACCTTAGTACATATTTTATTTTCTTAATTACATCACATTTTTACATATTACAAAAACCCCACCTTGTATCTTTATATTCCATCAATGTAGCCTCATGACATGAATAAACTATAAAAAAAATATAAAGTGCATAAAACTAAACATACTATAAAGTATGGAAAAATATAAAAAATAATTATAAAAAATGTCCATAACTCATAGCCATAGTCAGAGAGTGTGAGAAAATTTTAATCAACAAATAATAACAAAAAATATATACCAGTCTACTAGCCATGGCTGCACTATGCAACAATAAAACAAGTATAATCAACCATCTCATAATAGTCAACAACTAGAAATAGCCAATGAAAATAGTGATAATAGTAACATCATAGCAGAAATGACCAAGGTAGTCAAAGATATGGCCAAACTAATCAGCCTAAATCACAATTGGAGGAGGAGGACCATCATTAACATCTTGGTCACTAGAGTTGCTGCCATCACCTGTAGCCTACAATAACAAAATATATCCAAAAGCATACCAACAAAATGAAAACAAATCAAACTAAATTAAAAAATATTAAAATAAAAATTCAAATAAATTTACCTAGGAAATTTCTAGTACAACATCTTCCAAAGGGAAGTTCCAAAGACTAGTCTCTAGATGTTGGAGGATCTAGTCTTCAATCATGTTCACCCAATCCACTTCCCCAATATTAACACATATCAAGATGTTCCTCTCCTCAATGTTAGTCCATGTGGGCACCTCTCATGAAAAGGTAGCAGTGGTCACCTCCTTGGAAGTGGTAGTGAACTAAGGGATGGAAGGCTCAACTATCACTAGAGAGCCTTCAAATAGCTTAAAGGTGTCCCTTGCATTGATTCCCATCCCGAACATCTCTAACATGCACCTTTCTATGGAATCATCCTATAGCCACTTTAAGAAACTCTCCCATTCAACCTTGTATTTCTTTGTTGTGATCTTTTTATGCCTTTCCCCACTTAAGAACCCAAGCACAATAGTCTCTTCACTTCCTGGCTTTGCACATCAATAGTTCCATTTGTAACTTCTACTTAGCAAAGCTGCTAGCAAGAGCAACCTTACTATGGATGGAATTCCAATACTGTGACCATTCTATCTCCTTAGTTCACAAGGAGCCTCTATTAGCCACTTGGGCTTCCAAAAAGTCCTTATAATCCCTAATGTTTTTAATCTTCTCATCCTGCTTTTTATTTTCCTTTTTCAACACTACAACTCACTCCCATAGGAACTCATTAGAGCATTGACATTCCCATGAAGTTCTAGCACATAGGAGTGCACATTCAATGGTGCTCTCATATAAATTTTGTGAGACATTTTCTACTTTGGATACCAAGCAAGGTAGTTCATCAATTTTGATGGCATAGTTTGAATCCCATCCAACCTTGGACACTATAAATAATAAAACAAAATATTTTTAAAAAAGTTAATAACAAAATAACCAAAAAAAATTTAAACTACTAAGATCATATAACCATATAAATATATACATAATGAAAAAAATTAAAGACAAAATAAACTAAGGCTCTTACCAACATTAGGAGCAATCTGTTGCAACCAATTGATCATGTCTTCAGTCATGTCACACATGAACTGAGTTTTGTCATAAACGTCCACCCATGGTTTCATTCAAAAAATAGAGGTAGGTGCCTCTTGATGAGATTTAGGAGCTACAACAAGCATGAACATCAAATAAAAATTAAAACCAAATTCCAACAAAAAATTACAAGATACAACATGTATGAAAAAATAGATAAGTGCCTAGAAAATCATCCGAGATGATAATAGGAGGTTCACCAAATTGTGAATCCTCAAATATAGCATCAAGGGCATCCAATGTGACATTGGATATCCCTTCATCCTCATGTTCTTGTAAAGCCTCCTCCTCTAGGTTCTTTTTTTCTACCTTTGCTACTACTACCTAGGCTGCCCATTCTTGTTGTTTACCTACAAGAACAACAATGATAAAACATAGACCAAGTTAGCATATTTTGTCTAAAAAAATAACATTACCATATAATATGAAACATAGATGCAAAATAACTTAAACAAAAATCACAAATATAACATACCTACAATCACATTATGCACTTAGCCAAGTCTAACAATGAGCTTCTTCTTCAAAGGCTACTCAACAATTGGTGTTGTCTCCTCAACCATAGGCCTCTTCAACTTTGCTTTGGCTACACCATCAATTGTATCATGTAACTCCTTGTCCTTTTTGGCATTCCTATAGGTAACTCGGCATTACACCCCCATACTATCAAGGGAAGAACAATGCATATCACTAAATATCTTAGTGGTAACAGATGGTGATTCCCCAACATTCTCCACTGGTGGGTTTTGAATGTGCATGGTTGGAACAATGTTTTCACACAAGGTTTAGACAATTGAGATGGATCATGACTTACCCATCTTTCATCCTTCTTCACCACCAAGAACTGCATGAACCTCCTTAGATATGCCAAAAATAATGGAAAATGCATGTGGCGTATCATCTCAAGGTTGTTTCAAAGTTTTAGAATCTCCTCTCATAGCCCAAAAGCCAAGTGAGTAACCTAGTTGAATTAATCATCCCAGTGAGAACCTTCTTCATATCCTAAGCCTATTGAATTTCTAAAATCTTCATCTATGATAATAATGTAGAAAATTCCTAGGACAAGAATAATATATATATCTCGTTGGCCTCTATGACTTAGCACTAGTCTAGAGGTAATCCAGCATGACCACAATGAGTGTTTAGCCATTCTTCCATCTCCTACCTATGGTCCACCTCTTTCCCTGTTTTGTTGGCAACCTTCATGCCCTTACAAGTGATGCTAAGGAGGTGATGAAGTGTCATTAAGTCGATGCATCAACTAGGCTGTGTATACGGGGCTGCGTATACGCAGCTACATTGATGCGGCCCCATCAATGTAGCCTTCCATGCATCAATGTGGCCTTGTTTACACATAGCCTATTTCAGCCTATAAATAAGAGGGCCTTCCACCTCATTTAGGTACCTTTCAGTTAGTTGTAGCGAAGCTCTTGTAGTTTGTTCCTGCAGGAGATAGAATATTTTCCAAATGCCCATAGCAAGTGTAAGAAAAGTAATCGACTCTTTATTCGAGCATTGATGTATCTGAGCCCATTGGCGTGATGGCAATAAAGACGAACTATTCAAGCATTCCTTATAGCATTTGGACTTAGTTATTTTATGCATTCATTAGTTTAATATGTTTATGCTCTGTTAATTACTTGCTAATTACTTAGGTTTCTGTTATTATTATTTCAATTGCTATTGCTCATTCGCAGTTTGTAAAGGCCATAAGTATGACAATATCGAACGTAAATCAAACACTTGGTAAACCCAGTGACGCTTAATGTCTGGCAACCCAGAAGTGTTAGGAGATGCTCAGAACGTGCTCGAAAGATGGGGTCGAATACTTATGCTAGGAATAGTTAGAATACAAGATAGGATAATTAGAGATTAGATAATAGTTTATTCCTTACTTTTCATACCTTAATTAGCTGCCAAAAGATAAGTAAAAAGCTATAAAAATCATTAGCCTTAGTCTCAGTTAACCATCGTAAAAAGAACCTCACAAGTGAGATTAGGAGGACAACAACTGTTCTAACCCAAGGTTTCACTAGTTAGAGTCTAGTGTATGTTAAGTGCTTACAGTCTACAGAATTCGACCGAGTCACATGTGAATGCCCGTGATTCGTATGGTTGGACGTAAGGGTACCTAGCCGCTCGTCATTGGTGCCATTGTCGAGGACTATTAGTCTTACATGCATCATCTAACCTTAGTAAAATTATCATTCAATTCATTGGAATGGACCTAGGATAGAAATATTTATGCACGCTAGGCAGATTAAAGTAAATAGTAAGGTACATCAATTACATGGACCATCTAACATCCAATATGTCTTCTCATAGGAGAGAGGTATTCGAACCACCAGTGTCAAAAGAATGTTAGGTGGTATACAAGCATACTGATGAATATGTCCCTAACTTCACATTCATCCTACATCAGGATGAGCATGTACGATGGCAAGACATGGAGGGCAACATCATGCTATCGCCTGACCGATCAGCTCCTGCAATGCTATATCATAATCTAGGCAGACTGGCATCTAAGATTGTGGAGCAGAGTATGTCATGGAGGATCATGACTACCAGGACTATCATCCCACTGAGGCTCAACAAGCAAGAGACTAGTAGTAGGTGAACAGATATGAATAGTAGAAGGGGAAACACTTCAGTAACCCCTTACTCTCACAAGGGCTGCAAGATGATGGGGATCCTATCTTTCATGATACCCATTTGACCAAACTTCCCCTGGGGCAGCAAATCCTCCAATCCATCATTTAGAACAAGCCTCTAAGTAAACAAGATCCTCAAGGGGATGGAGGGTCACGTAGCAAGGCTAGGCGAGATGATCGAGGCCATCATCCGGGTAGAGGAGGAGATTGACACCGGAGTGGTGACGATGCCTCTCCTTCTTCTCCATCCTCTTGCTCTCCTACACCTTCATCTAGCTCAAACTTTGAATGTAACCGAGGTAGGAAGAAGCAAAAGGATAGTGGTAAAAATATTTGGAAGGGACAATGTGAGGAAATATGCAACCAATCATGTGAGCCTCACCATCATGAAAGGAGGGGCCACTAGAATTATCATAGACATCATGGTCCTCAACAGGACTATGATTCGGATGAGCTATTGTTGGCTACTTGAAGCATGCTCCAAATCACTGAGGTAGCTCAAATTCCTAGTAGGCACGTAAAGGATAGCCGGATCAAGCGCATTGCTATGAACAACATCCCTAGATTTGAAGGGGGATACAACTATGATCCACAGACTCACCTGCAAGCATTCCATGACACTTGCACCCTGCAGAACATTGGTAATGATTGGCAAAAGCTGAAGCTTTTTTCTCACACGCTCATCAAAGAGGCTGAAAGTTGGTACCGATCCTTGGAGCCAGAATCAATCATAAGATGGAGTACGATGCTTGAAATTTTTAATGACAAGTACCAAACATACTCTAGAGTGGTGAATCTAAGATGGTAGATCCAAGGCTGGAAACAAGGGAATCATAAACCCTTGGATGCTTCCATGAGAAGGTACTACTCATTTTTGCATCAGTACCCTGGTCATGGTTACTCTCAGTAGGCACAACTTTTTCACATCATTGATGGGCTCCATTTTGAAATGCAAAAGACCCTTGGCGTGTATGCCCAGGGACAACTGTTGGAGCTAAGGGCCCATCAATTGCAGTGCCTCATTGAACTAGTGGCCAAGGAGGAAGGAGAACTTAGGAAAAAGGAGAGTGTAGAAGAATTCAACCAGGATCCTTCCCTTAGAAAAATGGAGATCTAATTTTGTGATGAGCAGGATGAATCACCGTTGGAATAAGCGGTAAATCAAAAGAATTTTCTGTTACAAAATTTCACATTTGAAATATTGGCAAAGGTGGATAAGATGTGGGACTCTTTGGATGAAAGAGTCCAAAGCATGTTGAAAATCGCAAAGGAGTCTAGAGAACAAGGTAATGACTCTGATCGGCACAGGAAGAAGGAAGCTAAATGTGCCTAATATAAGGGTAAGGAAAAAGTTGCTGCAGGAGAGTAGGTTGCAAACTCTGACAACGAGGAGGAGGATGAATGTGGCATATGCCAATATGAACATCCTAAGGGATGCTATCCTGCGGTGTCACATCTTCAAGTGTCTGGGCTATACGCATTGAACCCTCACTTGGCACAATGGCAAATACCGCAAAGGTTGCCTTATCCACAAGGTAATTCCAAGTGGTTCCACCAGCAGCAACAAGGATATTATCCAAGTGGAGTTCCACTACAACTGTATGAATACTTCCAACAATGGCAGCAACAACAAGCATGGGGGATGCCACGTCCAAGGCAGCAGTACCCTTACAAATAGCCAGATCCTTATGGGTACTACGTTCAGCAACCAATCTCTCCATGGGACTCTTCCAGTCATGAGGCCTTTCAAAGTCATTACCACCCCCTAGAGTATTTCTGACCTCAATCTCCATCACCCAGGGGAAGAGCCCACATCTCTTCTATCCTTCATCCCCTTCTCCTGCCACTCGTTCACAACATCCTACTCAACTACCACATACCTCATTGATGCAGGGAAAGATATCGCCACAGCCGCAGCAACAAAACGCTACGAGAGTTGTTAACTTACAACTGGCACCTCAGCCAAGTGGACCAGAACCCAAGCCATGAAAATGTCCTCTTTTCTGGCCCAATAATTTGAACATACCCTCACATACACTTGTGGCTAGTTCCCTTGAACCTACAAGCACCTCCACTATTCCACTGCCAGAGTAGCCTCCAAGCCAACTGCACTCCAACATCTAGACAATCATGCTCACCCATGCCATGACCGACTGGATCAAGGTAGGTCATCTTCCCTAAAAATTGACTGATTCGGAAAGCTCCTCATCTATCTTTAGGTGGTAGGGAAGGAATCATGCAAAGCCCCCACTAAAGAAGAGCAACATTCAGCTTGAGTTAGTGGACCAGTTCATCACTATTCCCTTGGGATTGGTGGAGGACATAGTGACCACTGTTTGTGGGTGGTCCTACCCTACTAATTTATTGGTCATCCATGTGGAGAACTGCAAGGGAAACTTACCAATCATCATGGGAAGGGCTTGGCTAAGCATGATGGATGCACAACTAGGACTCCAAGATCTGTCCCTAGAAATTTCAAAGAAAAATCCTTTCGGGAAGATCAAGAAGAAGCGCGTTCTATGCATCGCATACAGTGACTCAGGGTGCAACTATGTGTAGCAGTTATGGTTCACTAAGGTGGTAAACAAATGGGTTGCTACATTCACATGGTCATATCTTGAGTTGACTGGAGTTGATCCTAGGGTCTGCCAGCATCGGATCCATATTGACCCTTCCATGAAGCCACGACGATAGCCACAAAGACGATTGAACACCAAAATGAAGCAGGTCATAAAAGATGATATCGAAGAATTGCTAAAGGAAAGGTTCATCTATTCTATTGTTGATAGCATATGGGTTAGCCCACTTGTTATTATGCCCAAGAAATATGGAAAGTGGAGGGTTTGTATTGATTTCTAGTTGCTCAATATGGCAACCTTCAAGGATCATTTTCCACTCCCATTTGTGGACCAGGTGTTGGACACCATCGCAGGGTACTACTACTACAACTTTTTGGATGGTTATAGTGGTTATAACCAAATCTAAATAGCACTAGAGGAGTAGGACAAAACAACATTCACAAGTCCATGGGGAACTTTCACATATAAGAAGATGCCCTTTGGCCTGTGCAATGTGCCTGCTACGTTCCAACGCCTTGTCCTAAGCATCTTCCAGCAACAAATTGATAATGGGGTATAAGTCTTAATGGATGACTTCTCCACCTATGGGGCCAAGTTTTAGCAAGCCTTGGACTATCTGGAGTAGGTTCTAAAAAGGTGTGTAGACACCAATCTATGGCTCAATTGGTAGAAGATCCATTTTATGGTCCAAGAGAGCATCGTGCTGGGGCATCGCATCTCACAAATAGGGATTAGCGTAGATCTTGAAAAGATCAAGGTCATTCAAGGAATCACCCAGCAACGAAGTACTATCAAAGATGTTTAGTCATTCCTTGGACACATTGGTTACTACCGATGTTTCATTGAAAACTTCTCAAAGATCGCTAAGCCGTTGGTAGAACTTACAAAGAAGGATGCTCCGTTCATTTGGACCAAGGAATGCAAGTCTGCATTCCAAGCACTAAAATAGAAACTCGTAGAAACTCCAGTTCTACAGGCACCTGATTGGTCTAGACCCTTTTACATTATGATGGATGCATCGAACTACACCTTGGGAGCCCTGCTTACACAGTGTGATGATCAGAAATGTCCATATTATATCCACTGTTCAAGTCATAGCATTGTGGGTGCTTAGCTCAACTACACCACCACCGAAAAGGAGTTGATGGTGGTGGTGTTTACCTTGGATAAATTCTAGCACTATGTGCTTAGATATGAGGTGTTTGTGCATACTGACCACAATGCTATCCAGTTTATGATGAACAAACCAATGATGAGCCCTCGCATAATCTAGTGGCTAGTGATTCTTCAGGAGTTTGATCTAACAATGGTAGACCAGAAGGGAACCAAGAATGTGGTTGCTAAGCACTTGTCTCGATTGAGATGGGATGATGCAGAAGAGGAGGAGCCCTTATCTGACCAATTTCTAGATGAACTTCTCTTCACAGGCATGGTTGATCCACAAGTACCTAAGGAATCCCCTTGGTTTAGTCACATCCTCACCTACCTCACCACTCAAGAATTGCCAAAGGAGTGGAACCATCAATAGAAATAATGGTTTCTCCATAAGGCCAAGCATTTCATGGAGATCAATGGCCACCTTTACAAGGTGTGCACAGATGGCCTAGTTTGATGATGTGTCCCAAATGGTGATACACTGTGCATCCTCTAGGATGCTCATGAGGGCCCTTGTGGGGGCCACTATGCTGGATGCTGCACCGCCATTAAGATCCTACTTACAGGGTATTATTGACCCACCATCTTTAAGAACACACAATGGTTTGCCCACTCCTGCAAACAATGCCAGAGGGATGGTGGGATGACAACATGGTTGGAGGAACCTCAATAGTGGATCCAGCCACTAGAGCCCTTCAACATTTTGGGTATCGACTTCATGGGAATCATCACACCCCTGTCAAATGGAAAGGCATACATCATCATAGCTATGGACTACTGTACCAAGTGGGTAGAAGCGGTAGCCATCGTTGACTATTCTTCCAACATTGCCACATGATTTTTCCAGCAACAAATCATCAATAGGTTTGGAGTGCCACATGCACTCATTTCTGATAATGGGATTCATTTTATGGGTGTCACTTTTCAGAAACTCATGCAACACTTAGGGGTAACACATAAATTTACAACACCCTATCACCCACAAGCCAACAGGCAAGCTGAAGTCACCAATAGGGAGATCACCAAGATCCTTACCCCAAACCATCAGCAAATATAGGAGGGATTGGAGCACCAAACTCAATGATTCCCTATGGGCCTATCACTCCACTTGGAAACTTCTTGTAGGATACTCTCCCTATGAGTTAGTGTGTGGAAAGTTACCAACACTTCCAATTCAGGCTGAACTCTGCACACTATCCACCACCAGTGACTTAGGCCTTGAACTACCACTAGCACAACATGAACAACTGATCAATTTAAGTGTGCAAGATGAGAACTGATTAGTGGTCCTATCTTCAAATGAAATCCACAAGGCCTATAACAAGAAATGACATGATCTTAGGATTTGGAAGGTCACATTTAGATGTGGAGTCAAGGTGTTGTATTGGAACCCCTCACACATATCCCAACCGACCAAGTTTCAAACATTGTGGAAGGGACCTTACATTGTCTCCAAAACTTTCCCATCTAGGGCCTTGCTTATCCACAAACCTGAGTACCCCACTAGAACACAGTTAGTTAACTGCCAATAACTGAAACCTTTCTATGAACTCCACTCACCTAGTGCCACAGCCTCATCATCACCCAGTCAGCCTCGCTCCATTTTTCATGTCTCCTCCTTTCCACCTAGTCATGGGGATAACCATCATCTTTGCTGATCCATTCCACTACACCCCTCACTATTTGCAATTTTTTGTTTAACACATTTTTGTTTTTCACCATCGTTCATACGTTTGCAAATTCTTTGTACATTTTTTCCTTTCTTTAATTATTTTTCATTTCTTTTTCTGTGTTTCATTTTTCCTGTGATTGCTAATACATCATCTTTTTGTCTTCAGATGTCTAGTGCAGATGGTTTTTGTTGTGATGGGTAATGTACACTAGTCCACCTATTTGTCTGGGTCCCAGTGTTGCATGGTTTTCTTTGGACTTTACGTCTATTTTCCATTCATAACATTGGCAGTGAGTTCACGTCATCCACCCATTCACCCACTCCATGGTTTTCCTTCTATTGAGAACATGCAACCCCTTCACTTAAAAAAATTATAATTAATGTGTGCCTTGTGTAGTTCCTAGACTCGAGGATGATCCAATGGTTTCAATTGGGTGTGACTTCAATGGGAATGCACTATTCATCACTCTATCTTGTTCCCTGGATGGCTGGTGTGTCCTTACGGATTTCCTCCTGCTCCACGTTCTTCTCTCCAAGGAAGATTCTAGGAAGTTCGACCTTGCATGGTGTGGTCCTCACTAAAAAATTCAAAAAAAATTTAAAAAAAAATAAATAAACATGAGGATTCAAAGAACACCCCTTGGTCAGATGCATGTGAACATGCATGGGTCTTTGCATGGTGTGGTTCCCCTGAAAGAGAAAAATAAAGAGAAGAAGAATCATGAGAAAAAAAACTCATGACATCAATGGTGGGAATTCAAAGAACACCCCTTAGACCACCTCTCATAGGCCACAAGCACTAGTTATGGGACTTCCTTGGTCCCCTCTAACTTCGTCCCATCTCACTTCCTTCTTCTCACATTTGTTGGAGTGGTGGTTCTCTATGGGGTCATTCTTGCTTCCTTAGGGGATGGTTGGGACTTCATCTATTGTTGCAATGTCACTAAATGTGGATGGTTTTGGGTCTAAACTCAGGAACAATTCTAGTAGGTCACTTAACCACAATTTCACATGGGGTTTTATGTGACCAACGATTGGAATTCCATTTTCTTGTCTCTCTCTCTTCACCCAGTTCTCTCCATAACTTACCTCATTGTCGGTCTTCTGTTGTAAAAGTCCATCGTGATTTCCTTGGGCTTCCCATGCCCTAGCGGGATCTCTTGGGTAAGATTCTTAACTAGAAAAAACCATTTCTTGGCCCCAGGGCCCATGGACCTAGGTGTTAGGAATATGCAAGGGCTACTAAGGCTATAGCCTACTATGGGGAGGACCCACTTGCATCTCCTTGATCCCTCTTGTTAAGCCTCCCATCCTTTTGATTTCGTGGTTGACTAGTTTTTAGGTCCCATCACTCTATTTATTTTCCACGGAGTTCTTTTTGAATCCCTTTCTCCTATTTTTGACTCTTTTTCATGCCCAATTACCTTCCTCCTATCCTCAGATATGTTTGGGCCTCTCACGCGCTTCAACCATCCCAATTTGGTGTTCCAAATTCATCATTTCAAGCTTTTTTCCAGGTTGGTCAATGCTAGTCAATGGGTAAACACACCTACTTAAGCGAGGCCCTGTATATGCATCCCCTACATATACATAGCCCCATTGACACAGCGCCCAACCCCTATATATACACCTACTGCGCTTTACAATTTTCATCATTTGGAATCCAAATTGAGGAGAGTTTTTGCCATTTTTTTTGCCTAACCATTCCCAATGCATCTACATTCCATCGCGAGTCCGTGTCAACCGATCCTTGCCCTTTTAGACAACTAGAGGTATGCTCTTAGTTGTGGGGGGTGGGGGGTGATGCCTATGTATAATTAATTAATTAATTAATTAGTTGGTTAATTACCAAAACGTTGGCTCTAACCCATAAATTAACACTACGGGAGACTTAAAGATTTGCATGTGCCAACAACATAACTTAGTCAAACTGAGAAGGTGTATACATACCATCTTAAGCTACTTATGTATGGTCTAACGGATGGTTATGTTTGATTGCAGATGGCACCCAAGGGGTGAAGGACCATCACAACCAAGGGACAAGTGCCCATGCATGGGAAGGGGATGAGGTGTGCAACTGCCAGAGCATGCAAAGGGCTCTCATGCAGCTGGGCCCCTCCACGAAGGACCTAACGTGGAATTTGTCCATCATATTCCTGAAGGGGAGATTCCCGGAGAGAAATCACAAGGGGATGAGACTCTTGGGATAGCACCGCAGCTTGAGGTCACCCTGACCCAAGCCTGCCTTGATGTTATCATGCCATGCAAGGTGCAATGGACAGTCCTCCAAGAGCTAAATTTTGGACCATTCCTTGAGAACACACCAAAAAAAGTGAGGCTCCAACTGCAGAACTCTCTGATGTGGCCAATTATCACAACCAGTGGTGAATGGTACTTAGGAGAAACTTATCTCTTATGGACAAATTGGCAACTAGGGTCTAGAGTAAGAATCAAAGACATTTATGTCTCTTACTCTTTGGAGGCGATAGCACAGGTTCTAGGGTTTCCCAAGACCAGGGCAGATGTGGTGAAAATTCCAAAGCAAGCTGATCCAAAGGTAAAGGTAGAATGGACCAAATGGTGCTATGGGGTAGAGTGCAAGGAATTCAACTCTCTAACCATGGTGGAGAGAGTGTACTCAAAGATTATGTCTTACCACCTGAACCCAACGATAAGACCCAGTAAAATCATAGCCTTCTCCGCTCATGCATGTGACATCTTAAGTGGGAAATTCCCAATGAGTCTTCCACAGCTGTTATTTTTAGATATTGAAAAGAGGTTCACTAAGAACGAACATGGAAGATGATCTCTACCCTTTCCCTACCCACTCCAAAAGTTATGCAAATGGGCAAGGATAGCACGGTACTCCAATGATGTAATCTGGTGCATCCCCAATTGCCTCTTGGTGAGAATGATTCTCCACCACCTACACAAACAACACAGCCAAGCTTGCAAACCATGGTAGAATACATCTGCAAGATTTAGGAAATGCTCTTGAGCCAGCAAGAGCAATCTAGCAGGATTGGTGGAGGAGAAGACCCTTCGGTCTATCACCCTGCCATGAGCCACCTAGAGCAAGTTTCTTAATCAGTTAGCTTGCTTGAGAGGGCAGGGCTGATATTCTCCACCACCTAAGCACAAGTGCCAACCAGAATAGATCCAAGCATTAGAGACGTAACAATATCAATGCAACAGTTATTCCTTGAAATTTCAGGAAATGCTGCTACCTTCTCAATACACTTGGAAGATGATGAAGGGGCGATGATCCTAGTGATGTTGCACTAGAAACAAGAGGTTCCAGCTGAAGTAGTGGCTGACACAATTGCTATAGCTCTTAATGCACCAGCAACACGTGTAGCAAACGATCATGGACTACAAGATCTATAGGTGTCTGCCGAAACTTCGTGTAGCAAGATTGATGCAACCCAACACGAGGAGTTGTTGGACCAACTAGTGGTAACTAGGCAACTGCTTCCAGATGTCTTCAACCTTCCAGACAACATTACTGCAACCCAGTCGGAGCTGCTCCCAGCAAGGGGCAAGAGCCTCATTTTGAAAGGGAAACTTGAAATTGCTCAAGCTACTTTTCAACACTTGGCAACAAAGGTAGCCCAATTAATAGCTCAACCTGCCAATCCATCCATCCTTGACTATGAAATCACCAAGGATGAACCTTTTCAATAGCTTCAACTTAAACTTCAGGTCATCGAGGATGTGCAAGAGACAGCAATCTTTGATAAGTTCTTGGCAGACATCCAAGCATATTGCTTAGACAAGGACTTGGCGGAGGTTCGCCAGGAGAATGTGCGACTGACCATGGAGGTTCATCGCCTATGCAATGTTGGTGTAGAGAACAAACACATGAAAAAATTTATCCACCAGTAGCAAGAAGAACTAGCCAGGGTGAATGTTGATGTAAGAAGGTTGGCTGCTGAGAACCAAAATCTATCAATGGAGGAGGTTCGGGCATTGAGACAGAAGTCTGCAATTGAAATCGCCGCTTGGAAGAATGAGACCTTGAAATTCAAAAACATTAAAAATCATTACAGGGACCAAGTGGGATTGCAGAAGGAAGTGAATAAAAAGCATATTCAAGTCATAAAGGCCAAAATGAACCAAGTGCTCTAGTAGCTTCGAGAGGGAGGTGATGCATGGCAACTTATCTTTGATGGGTTGAATGACTATAATCAAGCTGAAATCCACCTTAAGGAGCTGCAGATTGAGAAGATGATAGAATATATGGAGATCGCAAACTTTCGATATGCAAACCTGGCTATGCTCACAGCCAGGAGACTGCAGTCAGAGTTAGAAAAGCAAGTGGCCACCTCATATTCCTTATACAAGGGTGAGTTCTGAGAACATAAGCAAACAAAGTAGAAGCTGGAAACAGCAAACATAGAACTCAAGGTTCTCTGCACAAGCTTTGAAGGATAACGTATAGTTACAGAGGACCTGGCCTGTAGAATGAATGACTACTAGTAGCTTCAGGCATCAATATGAGCATTCGACATCAAACGCAAGCAGTTCGTAGCCTGGTTTTTCAACCTAAAAGAACTCCTTCCAATTCTGCCATGCCCTTGGGAAGTTCCAGTTCTAGCACACATTGGAGAAGCTACCTAGATAGTGAACAATCCCAGAAGCAAAGAAGAAAAAATGAGGGCTCTCTTGGAGGCTTTCTGGCTACCTCCAGAAGTTGCAGCAGTTGCAGGATAGCCATCATTCATGCTACCACCAACACATGGACCAGAGGCTAGAGAAGGTCCATCAAAACCACTGCCCCTAGGGACGATGTGATATTCTCTAGAAATTTTGTGCATCATCCTACACAGCAAAGGCTCTAGGACTAGTGAGGTGTTCAATTTTATCTCTAAACACCACCATTTTTGTAATTTTTCCTTCTCTGTAACTCAGGAACTTGGTCAAATGAATGTTGTGTCATGTGTGTGTCAAGTCATGTGCATTGTTAATAAAATTCCATACCTTCCAAATTGTAGAGGAACTCGAGGATGAGTTTTTACTCAGTCGTGGGGCTATGATGAATTGTCATTAAGTCAATGTGTCAACTAGGCCACATATACGGGGCCCCGTATACGTGGTCGCGTTGACCCCGTCAACGTAGCCTTCCATGCATAAACGTGGCCTCATTTATGCGGAGCCTATTTCAACCTATAAATAAGAGGGCCTTCTGCCTCATTTAGGTACCTTTCAGTTAGTTTTAGTGAAGCTCTTGTAGTTTTTTCCCATAGGAGATAGAATATTTTCCAAGTGCCCGCATCAGGTGTAAGAAAAGTGATCAGCTCTTTATTGAAGTGTTGATGTATCTGAGCCCATTGGCGTGACGACAATAAAGATGAACTATTCAAGAATTCCTTGTAGCATTTGGACTTAGTTATTTTATGCATTCAGTAGTTTAATATGTTTATGCTTTGTTAATTACTTGCTAATTACTTAGATTTCTGTTATTATTATTTCAATCGCTATTGCTCATTCATAGTTCATAAAGGCCATAAGTACGACCATCTCGAACGTAAATCAAACACTTGGTAAACCCAGTGACACTTAATGTCTAGTAACCCAGAAGTATTAGGAGATGCTCAGAACGTGCTCAGAAGATGGGATTGGATAATTATGCTAGGAATAGTTAGAATACAAGTTAGGATAATTAGAGATTAGATAATAGTTTATTCCTTACTTCTCATACCTTAATTAGCTGCCAAAAGATAAGTAAAAAGCTATAAAAATCATTAGCCTTAGTCTCACCTAACCATCATAAACAGAACCTCACAAGTGAGATCAGGAGGAAAATGACTATTCTAACCCAAGGTTTCACTGGTTAGAGTCTAGTGTATGTTAAGTGCTTACAGTCTATGGAATTCGACTGAGTCGCATGTGAATGCCCGTGATTTGTATGGTTGGGCGTAGGGGTACCTAGCCACTCATCAGGAGGTCACTGAAGATAGATTCATTAATGGCTACAATGATAGGCACATCATGAACATGGATGATGAATTTCTTGACTTTTTTATAATAGGAGTCCATGACATTCACCATATCTGGGGTAGGTATGATTGAGCTAGGAGCCATAAATAAATCAAGAAAACTTGCACTAGCAATTCTTGCATAAATGTCTCTAGGTGCTTGGCTAGCCAACCAATGTTTTCCTAAATCCACCTCATCAAACTGGAAGAAAAGTGTATCCTTAGCACATCTTATGGTGATCATAGCAATAATGGATGTTGGCACAGTGCTTACATCACAACAAAAGTAGCCCATTAGCTTTGGCATAGGCACATCATATAAAACCAAGGAATAATAAACATAACAAATTAAAATAAAACTTGTAGCCACACCAATAAAACAAGTCAAACAAGTAGAGCCTAGATAACTAAACAACTACATAAATAGAAAATGTTGACATTTAAATATATGCTAACTTTGCTTACCTGATGAAGGAAACATGGGAATCCTAAGGGGTATATATGCATGTGTGCCCAAACCAGGGAGACCCCACCACTTATGAGTCATCCTATTAGCCAAGCACTTGCAGTAGGCCTAAGAGTAGTATAAAGTATACCTATTAAACTTGTCCTTTAGCTATTCCAACATTGTGAGCCTCACTACTTGGCTTTTCACAAAAACCTCAAGTGCAGTGTGGGCCAAGGGTAAGACTTGGCCACTCTTGATCAATCCTTGGTCACCTATCCTATATGTGCAGCATGTAAAACCAAAAAAAAATTATTAAGCCTACGGTACCTAATGACAATAAAAAATAAACCCAAAAACTTGGAATTACACCTACCCTTCTAAATAGTAGAAAGTGCAAGGAGGATTTTGGAACAAGGTGTAGACACAATGATCGATTATCAACATGTCATTAGCATTGTACTAAATGAACTCAAGCATATCCCAAATTTGAAATAACTTACATGTTTCTAGAGTGTACATGTCGTCATAATGGTCATCCTCCACACAAGTGTTAAGGTCATCAACCATGAACCTAATAATGATGCTAGCACAATGGGGTACCAAGGTCTCTACAATGATAGCTATGGTGTATGATGCCAACTGTGGTCATAAAATCACACGAAAATTCTGAAGCAAGAAGGCTAAGAACTCCCTGGCCCTTGGCTTAAACCAAAGAGAAACATGATCCAAGACCATATCAAGAGGTAAAGTTCTAGGTATTGGTGCATGTATGCAACACAACAAGCCAACCAGCTCAACCACTACCAAGATGGGCTTCAAAAAGACCCTCCATAACCAAATGATGGCCATTATACATTTACACAACGATAACCCAAATTCAACAACCCTTAATAAGAAAACAACAAATATAATGTCAACATTATCATACTAGACTAGGACAGCCAAATACCAAGATAAAACAATGAAAATCAAAACCCAAAATATTGACACTTTGAACATTAAATTTACACAAAACCAAATAGCCTATTAATAATAATGGCAATCACATAGCTAAATTATGCACAAAAAATTGTAAAAACTCGCATTTAGCATGGAAACTATGTGAACAAGCCTATAACATATCTAGCCAACAACCAATAACACATAAGATAGGTATGAAAATTTAAACTAGGATTAACAAAATATCAACTAGAAATCCTAGTTTACAATGAAATTAGTTGTAGTGAAAACTCTATTAAGTCTAGTTAAATTTTTTTAAAAAAATTCTAATAGCTATTGGGAACCAAAATACAACATATAAATGACCTTTAGGAACTTTTAACATTGTCATAGAAATGCCAAAAATAAGCTAACACTACATGTACAACCTAGGAGATTTACAGTTTCAACAACTAAAACTAAAACTATACAAGGTAGTTCACATCAACAAAAAATGATAAGTTTTTATTGAAATTTGTTTTCAAAGTCTAGAAATTGCAAAAAAAAAAATTTAATAGAGATTTGGCATCAAAATTGCAATTGTAGGCTTAAAAAATTTCACATGATAACCTAGGACCACTTTGAAATTTTACGAAAAACCTAGTTTGTAGGAAAATAGCTATAGTAAAAGCCCTAGGAAAAACATGAAAATTTTTCAAAAAAATTCAAAACTAATGTCAAACCCTCCAACATAGCCCTAAGGATCCCCAGAAGGCTAGGAATTTGATAGAAAAAATTATTTCAAGTGTCAACACTATGAGTTTCAATAGGGTAAAAACAATAAAACAATTTTAAAAATCACTATGCACTAGTCTACCAAAAAAATTGTAAAAAATTAAGTGTAGATCAATAATCAATGATTCAACCACCAATTCAACTATTAAACAATATTTAATGAACCAATGGCCTTGGAAACCAAAAATTCCATAACATTTTCTTGTGAAAAAATTTAAAATTGGCATTGCCTTTTAGTCAAAAAATAGTGAAAATCAAAAAATCACTATGCACTAATCTATGAAACAAATCATAAAAAATTAACCATAGCTCATAAATCAGTGATTCAAATTTCATTCCAACTATGTGTACAATAATCCTATGACCTCAAAAAAAATTTCTCTACTAAATTCCTATTAAAGAATTATAAACATTGATCACCTTTTTGATAGGAAAATGGCAAAAATGCATAGAATAGTGCAAAATAAAATTTTAAAAATTTGCATGGGTAGGCTCTAAGGCCAAGAAAAAACCATAAGCACATAGCCGCAAACTAAACATAGTATTTAAATGCCACATAACCAAATTTTGATCCACCAATAAGCCTAAATGATGTAACCTACCTAGGTTCTAGGCTGAAAATCAATAGAAAATGGCTACAAAAGGGTACTTGGTAGACATAGTTGACAAACCTATCTATGTAGAGGCCATGGTAGATTGGAGATTCCTTTGGTAGTAGCATATGCCTCCTCTAAGACTAGTTTTTTGCTTTTTGACACTTTTCTCTTTGACATCTTAGGGTAGCAAATGCAAATATCTCCAAATCTCCTACAACTTCCTTGCAACTACACTACTACTTCATGAAGAACGACAAAACTATGTTGAAGATGGATGAGATTAGAGCCAAAATTGATGGGAAAGCCTTGATTACAAGTGCTGCTTATGGGAGATGAGCTAAGAGAATATATATTTGTAAAATTGTAATGTCAAAAGTATTCCCACACGTATGCATTGATAATCCAGGCCCCATGCCTAAAACACTCGCAAAACTCATAGTGAACTCCATATGCTAGGTTTGTGGGAAGTTTTAAACCAAATTACAATTTAAACTTGGGTGGGCCCCACTAGGGATCNAACTATGCTGGGATTAATTCCCAAATAAGCCTTGGAATGGATTCCGAGCATAAACCTTGCCCAAAACTCATCTCCTAGATGTCCATCCCTAAGCCATGAAAGTTGAAAGAGTCTCATACCAAAATTAGAAGCCAACTATGATAACTATAAAGTACTAAACACCAAGAATGCCAACACATAGCCAAAACGTATCATTCTTGAGTAACTACATCGGCCAAAAGAAAAACTATGTTGGCCACCATAGTTTCATGAGGGATGGGAACTCTCAATACTAACCAAGCTTCCAATTGACTTTAAAAGAACCACACCAAGCCCCAAACCTTAGCTAGAGCCATTGATAACTCCAAAATCCCCTAGAACTTGTCAAAAGTAAGTCAAAATTCATGATTCTTTAAAAACTATGCTAGAGAGCATCAAAACCATGTTGGCCAGCATAGTTTTCTAGATATTGGCCATCAAATGGATCAATTCAGCCTCTAACAATCTTTGAAGTAACAAACCCTAATCTTCAAACCCCCCTGTAACCTCCAATAACCTTGGAATGCTAGAGAACAAGACAAAAATAAGTCAAAACTCATCTTAACCTTAAAACTATGCTAGGAAAGTCTAAAATTACATTGTCCAGCATAGTTTTTCTAGAATGTGCTAGGAAATTCTAGAATCGATCATTAACCAATCAAATTAACCTCCAAATGTGCCAACCTAACCCCAAAACCCTATTGGAGCCTTTAGAGACCACCAAACCCTAGAAAATAAGTTGAAAATTACTAAAATTGATCACCTTCTTAAAAACCATGCTAGGGTAGGCCAAAACTACATTGGCCAGCATAGGTTTCAAGGAATATGGGCATATCAAGACTCTAGTGATATCCAAAATCAATAATTTTGGCCCTAAACCCTAGCAATAAACACCAACAACCCCAAGAACCCAAGAACCAGGTTATTTTACCACTAAAAGAGTCTAAAAGTCAAGTTTTTAACAAAACTACATTTAAGAAGACCAAAACTATGCTAGCCAACATAGTTTTGATCTCATGAGCAAACTTGACTACTCCACAGTACTTCAAATGGCTTGAAACTTGACTAAGAATCTTGGAACCTTGAAACCCTAGAATGAGCTACCATTTAACCTTGATTTAACCATGAAATAACTAGGTTTTATGAAACCATGCTAGGGCCATCCAAAACTATGTTGGCGAATGTAGTTTTGGAATTTAGAGCTCCAAGATTCACCTTTAGTAACTTGTTTTGGCATTTGAATGACTAGTCAACAATCCTAATGCCCCTGCACTACCCTAGAAAGCTAATGGAGCACAAATTGCAACCCTAAGATACCACAAATCAATGTTTCCCATGAAAATATGCTAGATCAAGGGAGAACTATGCTAGCCAGTGTAGTTTTTAACCTAGGAATACATTTGGGATTTCTAGAGGGTCAAACTAATGCCAAAGTTGATCAATCTTGACTCCTATTCCACTGCACTAGCCAACATAGTTCTGGTATATGATAGTGTATTTTTTAAAAGGGACCTCATTTTTACTTCCAAACAGCCTCAAAATGACCTTCCCAAGTGCCTAAACTCTTCCATAAACCTTGTATCCTTCCATTGCAGCCTACTAAGGCTTAAAACTAGCAAAATGTGATCTTGATTAACCTATATTTGAAAACACCAAAAAATTTTGGCCTAGCACTTTCAGACAAGATTCAAGTTAATTCATGTAGCTTCCCAAGCATGAGTACATCATGACCAAATTTGGGGGCCTCCGAAATAGCCCCAATGGTTCACACTTCAACAGGCAAGGTCCCCCTGGGGCCCACAGGAGGCTACATCAACTTCTGGCATCCAGAATCAAAATTTTTGGGTTTAAAATGCTTGGTTTTGACTAAGTACACTTTGGTTACATTTTCTTACGTCGCACAGCGTAAGGATCAGCGTCACCAATTTTTGGAACCCCA
>MNCI01026813.1:421463-561542 GCA_015680685.1 Gnetum montanum
CCCCCCCCCCCCATGACCTTCACTAGGGTCCCTAGTAGCTCCCAACCTCCAGAAAATTAAAATTTTTACTTTAAATGATGTACTTTCAGTTGCTCATGCTGGAGCTACATTTTCTTGTGCTTCACAGTGTAAGGATCAGCGTCACCAAGTTTTGGAGGCCCAAAACTGAGCCAAAATAGGCCGAAATTGAGCACAAGGCCATAACCTTCACTAAGGCCCCCAGCAACTCCCAAGCTTCAAAAAATCAAAATTTGAGCCTCAAATATTCCATTTTGACTTGGTGATGCTGGGGTTACTTTTTCAAATGCTACACAGCGTGACCAAATAAGAACGGCTCAATTCAGGCACCTCTAGTTAGATTTTGACATGAATTCAACTCCCGAGAGCTAGGCAACAATTGTACAGGTTCACAGGCTTTAGAAAATCATGATTTTGGCTTCAACCATGCCATTTAAGCTCAGTCACGCTAGGGCCACACTTTGGTCACGCTGCACAACGTAAGCACAGCATGACCAAACTAAACAGGCTTGAAACAAAAATCAAATGGAGTCAAACTTTACACCCAGGCCACCCTAGAGAGCAGAAAGCAGTCAAGAAACATCAAATAGACATCAGCATACAAAAAATGAGCTCAAAATAAGGCAGAAACACTTGGTGACTCTGGGGTTACTTTTTTAGATGCTGCACAGCGTAATGCCTAGCATCATCAACCAAAACAGGGCTAAAACGACATCCAAATCAGCCCACAGAACCCTCATGACCCATGGCATGCAGATCCACTCGAAACATGGGTCTCACAAGTCAAAAATGGGTTCAAAATGCACTATTTTTAGGTCATACACTGTTAGTCATGCTGACATGCTTCTAGTAGCGTAAACCCAACGTAAACACTTTCATACGCTGGACGCTAGATGATGGACGCCAGACACTGACACTAGGACACATTATAGATAGGCCAGAGCCATATCCATGCATGCTAGAGGCCTTGGCAGAGCAAAAATAGCACATATCTGTAGATCCGGAGGCCAAACATCCAGATCCACTCTTGTACATTACCATTTTTTGTACATTTTGCATTTTTCAACATATCAAGCTCTTACGCTGTGGATTACACATGTCAGCATAAGAGATCTTGGTCATGCTACATGCTATACATTGTAACATTTTATGCATCCGGTCAATGTACACACCTGTCACCCGATCCAGATTTTTCTCACCCTGCAACCATGGATCTTCACACAGATCCACATCCCATGCATCAAAATTGTATAAATACCCTAGTTTTCCACTAGATTGAGGTTGGCAAATTTAATCACAGAGCATCCTATACACTTTGTACACTAAAAATTCTAGGCAACATTTCATACGCTAGGCATTAGACTTGGTCACGCTAAGCAAGGGCAATCTTGGTCACACTGTAGAACCTGCAACCAAAAACCTGTATTCCCTAGCTTCCATTCACATCGGGGCTAAACATCCACCTTGGAATCATTCTACAACTATGTTCTGACCAATGCACTTCTTTTTAATTTTCAATTAATACAAATAGTTACATTTTTGCCAATCATATTTATAGTTTACCCTTTTTTTTGTTTATGCTGTTTACACCTTGTTTGCGCTTGTCCACATTTATGTTTGCATTTTTCTACATTTTTTTACAATAACCCGATGCACTGCCATTGCATACACTAGGGGAAGTCCTTGTTTGATCTATGTGCAAAGGCATGGTGTTACTATTTCATTCGTAGATCTCTCGGTGTCCATTCATTCCAACCTCTCATCGATGATTTTGGACGGTATAGTAAAATGACTCTAGAAGGAGGGCCATTTCTCTATTAGATCCACCTCTTAGCATCCCAGATCCAGTGTTCACACACTGCTGTGATTGTCAACATTCTTACACTACCTTGTTCCCAGCGTTCAGGTGCTATTTCCTATTGATAAATTCTATTACTCACGTTGCAGTTTACACATGCTGCAATTGCTGTTGTACGTTGTTCAATACTTAGCCATATTTTCTCTCTTCAACACATGTTGTATTTTACTCATGTTGTAGTTTACTCACGCGGTAGTTTACTCACGCTATAGTTTACTCATGCTGCAGTTGAAACGTTGTTGTACGTTGTTCAACACTTAGCCATATTTTCTCTCTTCAACACACTCTACAGTTTACTCACATTGCAGTTTACACATGCTACAATTTACTCACGTTGTAGTTGAAACACTGTCGTACATTTTTCAACACTTAGCCATATTTTCTCATGCTGCACACTTAGCCCAAAGCAAACTTGGCACTTGTTAGCCAGCCCATACGCTACCCCATCACACATCACCATGGAGTCAGCTCAGAACTCTAATGCACACACCTTCGTAATCCTCACACAAGAATAGTACAACTTTATCTGTGTGAAGATTTAGGCCAACCTTCCCCTTAACACCATAGAATAGGAGGCAAAATAAAACTTCAAGTGCATATACATGGGAGGTCATGAATTCATCCCCTCTGTATATGACATCATCCCCCTTTCTAAGCCTCATCACCGACTCATCTCCTAGCTCCTTCTGGAAAGGAGCCAAAACACACAGTGATCCACTGAGGAGCCCCAAAACCAACATGATATAGATGACTTCGAGGCATAATCTAGACCTGAGGATTCATACCAAATCCTCAGTTCCCATGCCTACGTGTACCCATCATTCCACCCTCGCAAGGGATAAACGGCCACTCACCAAGTGTCAACGAGTACACAAGCACTGGTATCCCAACTTAGATTACCCACATCCACGTCCACCTAGTACATGCTGCTAGTGCAAACACATGGGGCCACTTTCGTTACATCGGTCCCACACATTCAAGGTGTCACCCCATAGTTAGTGGCTAGGCAAGAAACCATACCCCTTGTTCAACAACCCACTCACTTCAACATGCCACACCCTGCAACCACAACTTTGAACATTGCTCCATAGCAACAAATGACAACCCAACGATCTCCCTAACCAACTGATCTGCCTACCGCCGAAGAGTGGGAAGAAGCCAAAAAAATGATGCAAGCGTTAGCTGAAAAGGTAAAGCACCTCAAAACCACAAACACCGAAGTAGTTAAAGTACTAGACTTCTACCATGATGATTCGATTAACTCTTCAGTGCCACCATTAGCTTTACCCAAGGAAATCACACTACCCTAGTTAACCAAGTACAACAGGAAGGGAGATCTAAACACTCACTTAGTTACGTTTCGATCAAAAACTCTATTGCTTTAAGCTTGGCCTCACGCAATCTTGCACGTGTTTGCTATGTTCTTAACGGGCATAGCCTTAGACTGGTACCGAGCCCTGCCATGTAACTTCATATCCTCTCTGGAGGATCTATTACATCAGTGCGTCACCCAGTTTAAGTACAACCTCAAGCCTGAGGCCACACTAGATACTCTGATATAGGTGAAACAAGCACCACTAGAGCCTGTGCAGAATTTCATTCAACAATGGAGTGCAGCCCTTAATGAACTTCATGATCTCATCCCTGAAACATATTTGCTTATGACTCTGAAGGGATCCATGAATGACTTTGTTAAGTCAAAACTATACTACCTAAGCGCTCAAACGTTGAGCCAAGCATTCACACGGATCAAGAACATAGAACAAGCTACACAAACTAGCAATGATCCCGCCTATGTGGCTTACAAGAACCAACACATTTCCAAACAATAGAAAACAATGGAAACTGTAGATGCAAGCACAAAAACAACAAACACCAGTACCAACCCGACCACAATGACAACAGCCACATCATGGTCCAACTTTTAGTGCAAAGATCGCTCTAAGTACATGTCACTACCCACGTGACCTTCTGAACTACTAGAGCAACTTCTTAAAGCCAGAAAAATCCAATACAAACACGTAGAGGAGAATTCTCATCACCGACATGATAGGTACTGCTAGTTACTGAGGAACCCCACCTTAGCAGCACCAAACGAGCCCCGGGTCCCACGACACTTCAAGTTAGATCAATTCTGTCACTACCACTAGATGTCCAACCAGAATACCAACAACCGTTGTGCCTTGTAGGATGATCTTTAGACAATGATAGAACATGGCCAACTCAACACCAACACCCTGAGTTAACCTAGCATAGATGATGCCTCCTATGTCATAAACTCCATTAGTATAGGAAGCAAGCCCAAACCTGTGCGGCAACCTTTCATGATCCATATGCCTCTTAGCAAGGCAACGATTCCCTCTACCTCCATGAGCAAGAGGCCTCCCATTTTCATCCAGGTACCACTTCGAGCACCTGCAAAACATTTCATGGTCAAAGTACCATGGCAATTGTTCACTAAGACGTTAAACTAGCATGATGCACCAACCACAACCGTAAAGAAACCTTTCGTCATCAAGGTGCCACAACAAGCTAGTCAAACACCAATGACTCATCCCAAACTACCATTTTTCATAAAGGTGTCACCACGCAATGGCCCCTCACCTACCCAAAGCCCAACCATAGGTAATGTCTCAACCTCTTCTCCATCAAGAGTCAACATTACCAACAACATGGGTAAGCTTACCAAATGCTAGCAGAAGAGAACAAACAAACAATGAACAACCTCCATAGCTGAAACAAAAGCCACATCAAGCAAGCAACAATCGAACGTTATGGCCCCTACCACTAATCTCAAGAAAACTAGGCCCAAGCCCTCTACGTAAGAGGCCCATCCCTCAACCCACACGAAGGAAGCCAAAGCCAACACAATGACCAACAACATAGACTTCATAGATGCACTAGCCCAGGTAAAACAAATGCTCAAACAAAAGAACATAATGATGATCTTGTTCGACCTAGTCATGACTTCAGCCACTCACCGCAAAGCCTTGGCTCAAATGTTAGCATCCATTCCTGTTATGGAGGACATCCCCGCAAATGAGGAATCCATCTGTGTAACGATTTCGCAACACACATCACAAGGATTGGTTTCAAACACCTTAACCTTCCGTGACGATGTAGTTAAAGTCAACCCCAAATGAGGGGAGGTCACAATAGCTCCATTGATGATTAGAATACGTGTTGGGCAGTGCACCATTCACAAAGTGCATGTTGATGATGGTTTGGCAACAAACATAGCTTTATACTCCGTCATCGATAAACTAGGCATGGCAGATGAGATCATGCTGGAAAAAACCACATGTTTAAAATCCTTCAACGGATCACATGTCACAGTTAAGGGCACAATCAAATTAGCCTTTTTGGTAGAAAAAAAATTCCCCACCAGTGCTGAATTCACTGTCATAGAAGAGATGCCAAGTTTCAACATGATTCTTGGCAGACCTTGGCTAGCCCAACAACGGGCCATTTCCTCACCAATACATCAAGAAATCCACCTTCCATATGAAGGTGGAAAAGTCATCATACATGGTGATAACATTTCCTTTCAAGCCATCCACAACATAGACATGTCACAAGTCTTGAAAGAAGAATCTCTTGATGGAACACCCACGGCAACAAATGCAATACCTAGAGCTAAAATGCCTGAATGAGTGGTAAAAATTGAAAGCCTCCCAGAGCAACCAAAACCTAGCATGCCTCCTAGATCACATCTGGCTAGGAAACAACCACACGATCAAGGCTCCCCCGCAGCCAAAAATACATCTAATCCCTACCCACTCTTTAACTTTGTTCGTTGTGCATAGGTCACCTTAGTTTGCATTGTACTAGCTTACATGTTTGCATGTGGCCTGAAAAGGCCTTAAACTAGCCTATGCCCCAAAAACGCCTTAAACTAACACATGGCTCGGAAAGGCCCTAAACTACCACTTTTCACATTATTTTCTATTTTTCTTATGCATTTAGATTCTATTTTTAGCAGTTACTACTTCACATTATATCCTCTAGGCCTCTCCATAGTCCTCCACAACTATAAACAAGCATTGCACTGTCCGCTACGATGCTAAACTGGCAACGTCCAGCGGGTTATGACGTAAAACTAATCCACGATAGTCCGCCGAGACTATAAACTGGCAACTTTTTCACTGGCCTGCTAATCTGTTGTTGAAATCAAATGCCATGTCTTCATCAACCTGTTGCATGAATTCATCACATAGACTTTGACAACATTGCTACTACTCAATTTTGTTTGCCTACGATTGCATGTGGTGTCTCCATCCCATTGGTTGCATCCATGTTTAAAGTGTTAAGATAACTCACTCACTAGTGATTTTCTTGTCTTCTTGGAATTGTGTTTGCAGGATGATACCTAGAGGTGTTCGTACATGAATGCACTCCATCACAGCGACGAGGTACCACATTGTTCTTGATGCATGTAACCAGGTTAATCAAACCATTCACAAGTACATTTCTAGTTCCCCAAAACATCCATTATTCCCTAACATGTTCTCTCTAACCGGTTCAGTTACATTTCCTAGATACATCCCAGTCACCCCAAAACTCTGAACACATGGTTGCACACTGTAACTCTCCAGGCAGTTGCAACACACAGCACAATAAATGAAACAGATGCAAGTACACGAGCATGAGTATAACATTGAAAGAGAGCTCTGTTCAAAAAATATATATAATCAAAAAAATACATATATATAAAATCAAAGAGAAAAATCCATTACAAGACCCTTGCCATTTTCCATATAAGCCCCAGGCGGGAAGGTACTTGTCTTGGAAGAAAACACTCGTGTCACAAACAATCATGTTGCATTCCACCACGTGGCTTTGGCTGTTGAATAATGGGTTCCCTTTGACACTCAACAAGGGTCCTGTTTCTCCAAAGAATGCACCACCTCATCACATGGCTTTGGTTGTGACAACGAGTTCTTTTAAGTAGGATACAAGAGTCTCATTCCTCCAAAGGACGCACATCCCATGCCTTGGTCGCAAGTCCGCTAGATACTGGCTATTGACAAGGACCAACATGATATGTTCACACAAGAGCATTCCTCTTCCCATAGCTAAATAAAACCATCCCTTCATCAATCCCTGATATCACAGTTACAAACCCTCTCCCTATACATCTCAAAACCTCATTTCCCGATCCCATGTACTTCTAAACATGGTGAGATCACATCTAGCACAGTGCCAAAGAATAATGCTTGATACCTAGTTGCTCGTGGTGTTTTGTACTTCTTTGTTGATGCCTCTTGGGTAGATTTCTCTAGGCATCAATAAAGAGGGGCCAATGAAAACACCACAAAATTTTGGCCTAGCACTTTCAGACAAGATTCAAGTTAAGTCATGCAACTGCCCAAGCATGAGTATAGCATGACAAAACTTGGGGGCCTCCAAAACAACCCCGATGGTTCACGATTCAATAGGCAAGGTTCCCTTGGGGCCCACAGGTGGCTACATCAACTTTTGGCATCTAGAATCAAAAGTTTCAAGCTTAAAATTCTTGGTTTTGGCTAAGTACACTTTGGTTACATTTTCTTACGCTGCACAACGTAAGGATTAGTGTCACCAACTTTTGGAGCCCCAAAACTGAGTCAAAATAGGCTAAAATTGGGCACAAGGACCCCCTGTGACCTTCAACAAGGTCCCTAGTAGCTCCCAACCTCCAGAAAATCAAAATTTGGACCTTAAATAAGGTACTTTTAGTTGCTCATGCTAGAGCTACATTTTCTTGCACTACACAGCGTAAGGATCAGCGTAGAGAGTAGGCAGTAGTCAAGAAACATCAAAAAGGCATCAACATACAAAAAATGAGCTCAAAACAAGGCAAAAACACTTGGTGATGCTGGGGTTACTTGTTCAGACGCTACATAACGTAATGCCCAGTGTCATCAACCAAAACAGGGCCAGAATGACATCCAAATCAGCCCAAATTTGGTACACAGAACCCTCATGACCCATGGCATGTAGATCCTCTCTGAAAATGGGTCTCAAAGGTCAAAAATAGGTTCAAAATGCACTATTTTCAGGTCATACGCTGTTAGTCACGCTGACATGCTTCTAGCAACGTAAACCCAGCATAAACACTTTCATACGTTGGACGCTGGATGCTGGACACTATACACTGACACCAAAACACATTTTAGACATGCCAAAGCTAGATCCATGCACGTTGGAGGCCTTGGTGGAGTAAAAATAGCACATATCTGTAGATCCAAAGGCCAGACATCCAGATCCACTCTTGTACTTTAACATTTTTTGTACATTTTGCATTTTTCAGTGTATCAAGCTCTTACACTATGGATTACACACATCAACCTAAGAGATCTTGGTCACACTGCACACTGTACATTGTAACATTTCATGCATCTAGTCAACGTACACACCTATCACTTGATCCAAATTTTTCTCACCCCGTAGCCATGGATCTTCACACAAATCCTCATCCCATGCATCAAAACCATATAAATACCCTAGTTTTCCACTAGATCAAGGTTGGAAAATTTAATCACGAAGCATCCTATACACTTTGTACACTGAACATTCCAGGCAACATTTCATACACTAGGCATCAGACTTGGTCACGCTGAGCAAGGGCAATCTTGGTCACACTGTAGAACCTGCAACCAAAAACTTGTATTCCCCAGCATCCATTCACATCGAAGCTAAACGTTCGCCTTGCAATCATTCTGCAACTACGTTCTGACTGGTGCACTTCTTTCTAATTTTCAATCAATACAAATAGTTACATTTTTGCCAATGATATATATAGTTTACATTTTATTTTTGTTTACGTTGTTTACACCTTGTTTGCGCTTGTCCACATTTACGTTTGCATTTGTTGACATTTGTTTACAATAACCCAGCGCATTGCCATTGTGTACGCTAGGGGAAGTCCTTGTTTGATCTGCATGTAGACCATCCAAGGCACTTTACCTTCGTTTATTTCTAGCTTGCCCTCGCACGAAGGCAACGTCTTACTATTTCATCTGTAGATCTCTTGGTGTCCGTTCATTCCAACCTCTCACCGATGATATTGGACGGTACAATATTGATCATGTTTTATCACATATTTTCCACCTTGATTGGTTTGGCCTTGTTCCATTATGTTTTCACATGTTTTAACCTTGTTGCATATTCTTAACCTTTTTGTCATATCATTTGATGTCATCTAGCTTCATTTTTATTATTTTCAAATCATTTAGCTATGTTTCATAAAAGTTTTCTATCATTTGGCACCATTTGAGCCTAAGTTACCTTGGGTTGACATTCAAGGATGTCATTTAACATTAGGTTGGCCTTATTTAATCTTGTTTGACATCATTTTATGGGGTTCAACCATCATTTGGTCTTCATTTGATCCCATTTGACCATCGTTTGGCCTCATTTGTCATCATTTATCTTCATTTCTTATGGTTTGGCCTTCTTCTCATCTTGTTTACCTTAACTTCTCTCTTATGGTCTCTGTTGATCATGCTTTGACCTTACTTGACATTATTGAATGGGATTTGATCATCATTTGACCTTCATTTCATCCCATTTGGTCATCATTTAGCCTTCATTCAATCCCATTCAACCATTTTTTAGCCTTCATTTGACCTTATTTTACATTATTTACCCTTTGTTTCACCCTAGTTGCTTTAACCTACCTCTTGTAACCTTTGTTGACCTTGTTCAAACCTCATTTCAACATTGAAGTAGCATGTTTTGTCTTATCCATGCATTATTACTAAAGTGCTTTACATTTTTTTAACATTATTTTCTCATCTTATCACACAACTACTACTTAATGTGCTTTTAGTTGATATGAAGGATCAAAGTATCAACACCTGGTAGTAAATTAGTCTACCCTTGAGCCTAAGTAAACCACAAACAATTAACTAACCTCAATTGCCTAGATCTTGAGCCTAAGAGCCCCATCAACCATATAGCCTCTATAGAAAAGCCCATCAAATGGCCTAAAAACATAGTCCAAACCCTTGACCTTAAGGATAGCAACATCATCAAAGACTCTCTAGTTGAGGTTCCTATCACAACACACAGTGGTAAGGAGAAAATACTAAAACTAAGTTCCTCACTAGAACCTTAGCAAGTTCAAGAAATTACCAAGGTCCTCCAAGACAACATTAAATTCTTAGCCTAGTCATATTAAGATATGCTAGGTCTTAACCCATACATAATGCAATATAACATCATACTCAACCCTAGTATCAAGCCAATTAAGCAAAAAGTTTGCAAGATTAGACCAGATTTAGCCCTGTCAATTTGTGATGAGATCATGAAACAATATCAAGCTAGTTTCATTCAAGTTGTTAATTACACAGATTAGATGTCGAGTATAGTGGAAAAATAGGAGTGTACATATCTAAATTAATTTTCAAGATCTAAATAATGCAACTATCAAAGATGATTTTCATTTATCTAGTATTGAACAACTTATCAATACTACAACTAGACATACCTTATTATCCTTCATGGATGGGTTCTTGGGATACAACCAAGTTAGGATTAACCTAGAGCATCAACTTTGTATGACCTTCATGATCCTTTTGATAACCTTTTGTTACATCATGATGTCTTTTTGTCTAAAGAATGCTGGCTCAATTTATCAATGAGCAATTATGTATATCTTTAATGATTATATGCTAGGGTTACTTAATGACTGTGTAGATGACATAGCTATTAAATCAAAAATGGTTGATAACCATGCACATGACGTTGACCTTGTGTTGAAACAATGTCTCAAGTACAAGCTTAGGGTTAACCCTAGGAAGTATCTCTTTGGTGTCAAAACTAGTAATATACTTGGCTTTGTAATATCTAAAGCAAGGATACGTGTTGATCATAATAAGGTTAAAGTCATATCCAACTTGATAGCACCAACTAACTTTAAGGAGCTTTAAGGACTACAAGGTAGATTATAGTTTATTCATAGGGGTCATCATGAGGCTTACAAATAAGTTACAACCCATGCATCACTTACTTAAGAAAGGATTTCACTATGAGTGGATGACTCAATGTCAAGAAGCTTTTGAAAAACTTAAGAAAGAATTGGCACAACTATCGACAATCTATCATTCATAAAAGGATAAACCTTTTTACATCTACCTTGCTATCTCTAATGTGTCCATTACCTCTCTACTCTATCAAAAACAAGATGATGGAGTAGAGCTACCAATATACTACCTAAGAAATGCATTAATTACCTATGAGACCTCATACACCAAAGTGGCGAAGTATTGTCTAACTCTTGTCTTCTCATTAAAGTAGTGGAGACACTACCTCTTTAGGAGCCAAGTCAATGTCATTTACAAGAATAATGTGCTTAGAGCTATAATAATCAATATCTATGAAAGTAGCCATATAGTCCATTGGAAAGCCATAATAGCTAAGTTTTACCTACAATACATCTCCCAAGCCTCAAAAAAAGGTCAAGCCATAGCTGCATAACTTATAGCCTTCCCAATCGAAGACCATGTAGCGATTGACCCTAAATTCCCTAATGAGAATGTCAACATTATCAATGAAGTACCTGAAGACTATGAGGAAATCATGCACTTCGACAAAGCTTCAACTACCCATGGGGCTACTACTACCACCATCATAACATCACCTTCTTGTGTATTCCAACCCTTTGCATACCACTTTCATTTTCCATGTACTAACAATGTGGTGAAGTATGAGGGATTGATCAAAGAAATGATGGTAGCTCGTGGCCAAGGAATCAAATACCTAATGATAAAAGGTTATTTACAACTTGTAGCTAACCAAGTAACATAGGTTTATGCATGTAAAGTTAAACATTTGCAACCTTATTGTGACCTAGGTAAGAAACTAATGCAAAAATTTATAGACGTTGGTATCCAACATATACCCCTAACTAAGAACACCTTAGCTAATGCCATTGCAACCTTAGCCCTAAGTGTGACACCCTATGTGTTTAGCAGGTTACCCTCCTTAATAGTGAACTATGTTATTCCCATTATGCATAATATTGAAGGTATCTCTATAGCCTCTATTATTACTACTCCTCAAAAGGAGTGGTATGATGATATCAAGTTTTACCTAATGCATGGTGAATCTCCACAGGACCTAACCACTTCTCAAAAGGACATTTTATGTAAGAGATCCAAATATTATGTCATAGGTGTTAACACACTATGTCGACAGTCCTATGATGGCATATTGTTAGTGTGCTTGGCCAAAACCGACTTGCATAGTCCTTGAGCAAATCCATGAAGGTGTATGTGGAGGACATATAGGACCTAGAACCATGGTTGCAAAGATTAGATGACTAGGTTATTACTAGTCTTATATGAAAAGTGACTACCTACAGAAGGTTAAAACTTGTGATACTTGTTAATGGCATAGCAACCTAATACATGTGCCACCAACTGAGTTACATACTACTCAGATAACCTGGCCATTTTAATGGTGATGACTAGACATTATTGGACCTATAATGCCTAAGTCTTTAGGTCATAGCTATATCATCACTACAACCAAATATTTTACAAAGTAGGTTGAAGCTATTCCCCTAAGAAAAACAATGTCTCAACAAGTTTGTAGATTCATACTAGATAACATAGTAGCCTATTTTGGCATACCTTTGACCATATTCACAAATAATGGACCATAATTTAGCATCCAAGAAACACAAGCCTTTTGTCAAAACCTAGGCATTAAACATTCCTTGTCATCTCCATACTACCCTCAAGCCAATGGACAAGTCAAAGCTAGCAACAAGGTCATCATAAACTTGCTTTAAAAGATGCTAAATAATAGTAGACACAAATTGGATGAGTAACTTGTCCATGCACTTTGGTCCTATCGAACTATTTTTCAAATTACAACTGATGTAACCCCATGTAGCTTGGTTTATAGATTTGAAGCTGTTTTACCTCTTGAATTACAAGTTTCATCCCTAAGGGTGGCTCTATCTAACTTCATCACTGATGATCAGAACAAGGAGTTGCATACCATTGACCTAGATTTGGTGGAAGAATAATAAATACAAATGCTTGCTCACATTAAACTTTATCAAGAGAGCCAAAAGCAACACCATCACCATGACTTGAATAAGCGGAAGATCAAGGAAGGAGATATGGTCCTTAAGGCTATTCACAAAGATGCAGATAATTTCTTAGCCAATTACCTTTTCTAGTCACCAAAGCCTATAGCAATGGAGCCTTTATAGTGGTAGACATGAATGGGAATGAATTGGCCAATCCAGTCAACCATTCCTGTCTCAAATCTTATTACATCTAACAGGTTATCCTTTACAAAGACAAATCAACAATTGACATTGGCAGCCTTTACAACTAATAATAAGTGAACCTACACAACCTCTCTCTATCTCTCTCTCTTTGATTGGCATAATAAATGAACTGAAAAACTTTGTAAATCTAATGCACATCACATAGATGTCCCTATGTTGCATTGATAGTAACCTATGGTGGCCTAGTTTATTTGTTGTTGCATGTTGCCCTATGCTTTATCTTGTCACAACATGTTTTCTTTGTTTTGTTTTCTTATTCTCTTGCAGTTGTACTTGCAAGATGAAGCATGAAGTCATTGCAAAGGTGCAATTCATTGCAACAGAAAGTTAACATGTGATCTTGATTCATAAAATTTGGTTAGCTTGTCTTGCTATACCAAGAGTGCTTGTCTCACATCACCTTCATTACCACTTCTTGAGCCCAATCTCATAGCCTAATTATAACCTACCTTACCTTGAATAAGAATGATGACCTATGTTTAACATGCATGCATTATGGCCATGTGACATTTCCTTTTTCACATTCCACCATCAAGTTTGTTGAATGTAACACATCTCATTTAATGAGAAAACCAAATTAAGTTTGAACCTAGCAATGAAACCCAATGAAGGTTTAATCCCACAAAAGAGAAAAGAGGAGACAAAAAATTGCCAAGAAGCCAAGAGGCCAATGAATCCCAAAAGACAAATCAACAACTCCAAGAAAACAAAGGAAGGATCCTAATGGCCAAATAAATCTTGGAGTGAAGTGTTGGTTCCTCAAGAACATTAGTAAGTAACCAACACTTCAAAGCATGAAGACTATGCCACTCAATGGGCATGTCACTATCATGTCGTTACTATCATGTCAACATGTGGAATTCATTGTTAACCCTTATGACCACTTCCTTGTAACCAAATATAGTCTTTATCCCATATCACTTCATCATAACCTTATCTCTTCATCACAAGCACTCTTCGGCATGGTTCCCTAACTAGGGAATCAAGCACAAAGAGAAAAATTTAGTAGCAAACACATGGTGATGTTTTACATTCTTTGTTGATGTCTCTTGGATCAATCCTCAAAACATCAACAAAGAGGAACTAATGAAACACCACTAAGAAAATTCATGTTGCAACTTGTAGCCTTCACCATTAAACTTGAGGCAAGATCTTATTGTAAATGTAAGGTTTGTAGTTCACAAGCTACAATCTTGCATGCTTCAAATGTTTGAGGCTAAAAAATGTCTCATAAGTTGTTATAGCTTTACTTCCCAAGTGGAAAAAGTTATGTCATGTCTATATTTGGGCTTGGGAAGGATAAAAATTCCTTGGGAACTACCAAATTTGGGTTTTTCATCCGTTTTATATTGGTCACAGCCAAAACTATGATGGAACCACCTACAACTATCATAGAAAATGTTGGGCTTTAATAGGCCAACATAGTTTTTCTAAGGCCAGCATGGTTTCTATGAATCCACCATAGTTTCCCAAGGCTAGTGAGGTTTCCATGAAGCCAGCATAGTTTCCCAAGGCCAATGTAGTTTTGGTGGAGGCAACATAGTTTTCAAGGTCAACTTACTTTTTATAGCACTCAACATAGTTTTAATGGCCTTAGGGGCATCAAACTTGCCATAAGTGGAAAACTATGCTAGAAATGATAGCCTGCCACACTTGCAAATTACCGCAATCATGACAAAAAATTTGCAATAACAAATTACACAACAACCTATTTAAATCAAATTTCAACACATTGAAGAGACCTTTTGGCAAACTGATAATTGACTAAGCATTAGAGACTCTAAGAGCAATTGCCCAACAACAAAAAGTCAAGCATTTATCCACAATTTTTCAACTAGGGCAGCAAATCCAACCTAGGAACCAACAAGGAGTTTTAGCAATTGAAGCTTGGAAGCACCTAGACCGTAAGGCTAACCGCAGAACACAACCTGCCAGCTTCAACAAACTTCAAACTTCATTTGTGCAACTCTCTGTGCATTTAAGCACATAATTTGTACACATTTGAACTCTATACTTTCAATATTTTATTATTGCAATAAAGTTTATAGTTCAGTTGTGCAAATTTATTTTACAATTAATTTCTATGCTTCCTCTTAGATCAGATCTACATTTTTGTCTAATTTAATTGCATCATTTACACTACTCAAGTCCCTAGGTGATCAACAAGACCATCCAAGGCACCTTGGATCCTCTTTCTCGGAGGCCCTTGAGATCCAAGGTTAAACTATTTCACCAAGGATTTTCAGTTTTTTTAGTACCAAGTTTTTCCAATGCAATGATATCATTAAAATACCATCTTTAATTGTAAATGCCTATGGCCTCAACCAAGTCTAATTGCACACACAAGCAAACATAACATAATACCATAAGGCCCTATGATGAAGGATTACATTAGGTTGTCTCTCACTATCCAACCTAAGATCTCATCTTAGGAAAATGAGGATTGAGCCTTTGGGTGATGATCCTTTAGTCTAAGGGGGTGCTTATTTCTCAAGTCAAAAGATGTGGATTCAATCCTAGGCACAACCACTCTAAAAGGTTAGGCTTTCACTTATTCATCAACCCTTCCAAAACTCTTGACAAAATGGGCATTGAAAGAGTGATACTGTATTTTAGTTTGTGTATTTTTTTTCTGGAATGTTTTTTGAAGCACCTTATGTTTAAAAAAGTTTATTTTAGATAAAAATTTGCAATCATTGTTTGTAGTGATGTTAAGGTGCTTATTTCTCAAGTCAAAAGATGTGAGTTCAAGCCTATGTTCATCCACTCAAAGAAGTTAGGCTTTCACTAATCTACCAAATCTTCCAAAAAACCCAATTATAGAAGCTTGGAAGTGATATCTTCTATGCTATATAAAGGGTTTAAGCATGTATATACCGTTATCAAACATTATAGTTTTTTATGGCCAACCTTCTAAGTCTCCAAGTGACGTAGACGGAGATCAATGTTGTAGCTTGCAACTTGTTAAGAAAGATGCCATAACTATGCTCAAAATCCAACGCGATTCGAAACTCTAGGCTACTGATCCCCATCCTGAACTAGTTGTATATTTATTAACATAATATGATTTTACGGCAGCAACTTTCTGGGGAAGAGATTCAGTTATGGGAAATAAAGACCTGTAAATAAGCTGACACAAACAAAAGTTTCTGGTGGAAGAAATAAGAGGTAATATAAAAGTTTCTAGTGGAAGAAATAAAAGGGAATAATAAGACAACGTGTTCTTGTGTTTTTCCCTTGTTTTCTTGCCCAGACGATAAAGACGGCAACCAAACTGTTTTCAGGAAAATGTTTCATGCTTGTTGTATAATATAGTGACGTACAGGAGTGGCAAAATCATGCTTGCTATGAATCCTGCATTGAAATAGAAAATGTCAGAGTTTCAAGCCTAGAAGGCTGGAATATTCTGCAGTATCTCAAAGGTTAGCATTTAAGCCTCCTTGTCACCGAACAGAAACATCATTCTCAAGGGCAAGATTCATGGTCTTATAGTTTTATTCGGTAAGGCCGGCAAATTTATAATGATCACATTTCGCCCATGATTAAGAAACGAAATTGATATTATTATCAGTATTCACACGAGATCATGAGCTGAAATATTCTGTTGCCTCTCTTTAAACACAATGATTGCGAAATCTGCCATTTATCTCAAAATTTGTGATTAATGGTATGTGTATATGGTAAGTCTACACATAAACCTATTTGGGTACACTACTATTTTTAATTTTTACCCATATAACTATACGAGTAATTTAAAATCTAAATGAGAATTTGCATTTTCATTTTTTTTTTGAGAGAATGTTCGGGTTTGTATTACTGAAAGTTATGGTACACGAGTGTACAATTACAAAGGGGGGCACATCAAGGATGNCGGCGGCGGCGGCAGCAGATGCCCTGCATAGTAGCCTCTCTCCTGCTCTGGTTGGCCGACGAGTCCCCCTCCCCCCCAGCCACTGACGGGTACTGTGCTCATGTGCCCGGTCAAGTTACCGTTGCTCTTCTTCATCCTTCAGGCGCTCCTGCTCTTCCCGGGCCACTTCAAATAAAATTTTGTTTTTTGAGTTTTACTTATTTGTATTGAATTTTTACCTCCCATACGAATTTTCAATCTACCCTACACCATCACTTAAACCAAAAAAACTTAAAACTAAGATAGAAAGCGAATTATGAATATTCACCGAAGATAATCAAAATGGACCGTGGATGGAAGAATTCAAATGGCATCTTGACGTGGCAATTTCAACAACAGACAAGAAAGCAGCAGACGAGATTCGCAAAGGCTTCCTTATCTTGCCGTGGTCTGTCTGGCGTCGAAGTTGCATGCCCCAAGGTATAGTACAGCCATAGCTGAAAAAAAAAAATTTAAAAAAAATCCTGTATCAATTAACAAACATATTATAAATAAAATGCCTGTTTTAGATAAGCAGAAATTTCGCTATAAATATTTGTCTTTGATCCCTTTGCCAGTTGTGGGTCGTGGCTCTGAGCAGTTTCATGAAAAAAACGACAACAAAGGCAGCCATGCATGTGAATCCAGGTCTCAAACTGAAGCCCAGTTTGGGTGGCAGGACGGGGATTAAACTGTTCTTTTCATTTCTGCCCAAGTATGCAAAATTGCTCAGAAATGAAAGCACTGTGAATTTGAAGAGAGCCAGATCCATGAGACCTGCATATTTTTCCCAGGAGGTTGACTTTAAGAGGAAGAAATTTGAGTATGATCATGATTATATTTACAGGCCTAGGGATGTGCCGAAGGGCCATTCTGCAGTCTATGTGGGGAATTATAGTGAGAGGCATAGAGTGGTAGTGCCTATTTCACATTTCAATCATCCTCTGTTCAAGAAGCTGTTGCAGGATGCTGAGAATGAGTTTGGATTTGACCATGAAGGTCCCATCACAATTCCCTGTGACATTTCCAGGTTTTATGCCATCCAGCGTGACATTGATGCTTCCCGTTAGATATGCAGGTTGATTCTTTTAGGTTTCTTTTGGGGAAAAAATATTAGAGTTAGTGTGAATAATCATCAATCCCTGGTTTATAAGATTTTCCTGCCAGGTATATATGTGTAATATGAAATAATTATGCTTCAGGAAGCAAAGAAAAGTAAGTCTTTCTGTAACATCAGATTAGGATTAGTAATTGCAATCAGCAATTGTGCATGGATTTGAATAGCTATTTCCTCGATTATATGAGTACAGGTTTTTGAGGAAGAGAAGACACTAAGAAGACACAGAGAGAAGAAACAATTCCACTAACCCACCTCCAGGAAAGGAATCAGTTAAAAGTTGCTTTACAACTGCATACAAGCAAGCCGGGAATCTCAGCACGCTGATTGCAATATGAGCTTTGTTTCATTGTACATGTTATAATTTTGGTGCCTTTTTTTGATCCCACCGAACTGATTGCAATATGAAAAGCATCGCACCTTTTGCAATCAATATTGTGGCCTGTATAGCACAAGTGATATTGTGACCTGTATAGCACAAGTGATAGTCTGTATCCAAGCAAGCAATACCTCACCGACTTGACATGTTTAATCGTCTATGTGCAATAAAATTAGGGGTGAATAATTTTGCAGTGTTATTCTTATTTTGACGGTAAAGAGGGCTGAACTTGCATCCATAAATTCTGATCACTGGCAGACCATTGGACAATCCTGATCACTGGCAGACCATTGGACAATCCTATAGGTGACAGATCAACGTAACCAATAGTTTTGCTAAGTTCAGCTTTCATGGTTTGTGAACGTTAATCAAATATAATGTCAAAAAGAAACAAAATAATTTTAAAACCAAAAATAAAAATTTGAAATTACTAATCCAATTTTGCTGCTATGAATTTTGAAAATATCATTAAGAAAATTACCAAGTATTCTTTTAGTAACATTTGAAACAAATTAACAAAATTTACATCTCTAATACCCCACATATCTTTATGTGCTCAAATGTAGGACATTGTAGGAAAATGTAATGTTCATCTTCAATGCTATTTGTATTACACTATTTGTATATTCATTCTTCATAAGAAATTCTGAGTCATCAACCTATTCCAACTTTTAAATGATGAGATCTCATTCACAGCAAATAAATACTTTTGTCTTTGAATTAAGGTGTCCCCTAATACTATTCAATTAGAAAAAATTTTCACTTCTATGTTTTTCTAAAGTTTTTGAAATATTATTTTTTTCACTAGTTTGCAAATTTGATTAGGATCAAAATAAAAAATGTGCTCTTGAATGTTTCATTTATTTAGCAATAGAGCTTCCTTATGAAACCATCTATTATCTTTGGTTTCCATCATCACTTTTTTGGAGCATTTATCTAATAAAAATTCATAAAGATTATGAGTACAGGATATGAACTAAAAAATAGCTTCAACTTCTTAGGGCATCATTTTCTACTTCAAGAAGCATAATATCATATGGTGCTTGTCTCTTCACTCTAAATTCATCAAGTAAGAAAAGCTTCTAAATTTCTTCTATTTGTTAGAAGAAAATCCCATACAATCCACCCATAAACAATAGTTGAGGGGTGTTGGAACCAAAAATAATTTAACTATATGTACATCCTAGGACATACAACCAACATGATATATTAGAAGAATTATAAAAAAAAAAACTTAACGATGTCTTAAATGTGTATTGAAATGATAACCTTTTGCCAAAGTAATGAGCTAACCACTTAAGCTACCTATCACTCATTCCATAACAACTAATTGGTTCAACAATGGCATGCTCAAGTTGCATTCGGATATCCCAAGCTAGAATACATTCTTTCTTGCATTTTTTTTTTCAAGAAAATAAGGTTTTCACACCACTTGCAACTCTCTGAGCAATGCATTGATCACATTTAATTGCAAAATCATTCAAGGTCAAGATACTTATAAGGGAAGGATATATCTACATGTTCATTTCATATAGTGAAATTATATCTTATTATGTATGCACAAACCATGATTTTAGTTTTCTAGAAATTAATTTTCATTCCTAAATGCTAACAAAGATCAGTACGAGTATTAAGCATTTTTTGCAATCATTCCATTGAATTTAAAATTAAGACAACATCATCAGCAGAAAGTAAGAGTCTAACAAGACTATTATTGATTGTAATTGCAAATTGAGTTAATATTTTATGCATGCACTCTCCAAGTTCATCAATAAAAATCCCAAATAAAGTAAGAGAAAAGACGCCTTTGTTTTATACTAACAAAACTATTACATATTTTTTTCTCTTGCACATTTGTAAATTGAATGCATACCTCTTTGTAAAGTTTTTGTATGGTAGATAACAATGTGTTGGGTACTTCTAAATTTTTCAAGTGCCTTCATAATTTGTTTAAAAAAACTGAATCATAGGCCTTAATAGAAATTTACAAAGTATATATAAGTTTGTTTATATTGACCTTTTGTTCTATTAATAAGATAAAGTAATGCGATGGTCTATGGTAGAATGCTATCACCTAAATCCTACTTGGAAATTCCATGTATCTTATTTTATTCTACCCATCTTCTAAACATTGATTCTAGGATAATGCCCAAAAACTTGTCAAAAAATATAGCTGATTATAATTAGTCTATAATTATTTAGATCTATTTTGTTCCCTTTTTTAAATAGCATAATTAACTTTGCTTGCATAGCTAAATTGAACTTATTCTAAATAATATTTTCTACCAACCCTTCTCATTCGAACAATTTTTGGTATAAGTCATTTACATGTATCAGCCTTCCTAATGCTAGTCTATTTATCCTTGCATTATGTCATCAAAAGAATTGAACATTATATTATCACCATTATAAAAATTTTCCATTTTGTCATTGCTATGATATAAAGCCTAATAAGAATTTTCAATATCCTTAAGAGAGAAAGCATAGTCTATTCTACTCTTGTTTTAAATTAAATACTAAAAACATTTGATATCTTTATTTATCATTTGTAATAAACTAGTCTCTTTTTATTCAACAAATTCCTCCTTCTTAGTCTAAAACAAATTTGAAACAACTTGATAGTTTCTAGTAACTTTTGAGTATTCAATGAAATGCTAACTATCCTATATTCTTTATTATATCATTTTTGAATGTTTGCATTTTGACCTTTAGAAATATTAAGGGCAAGTGTATTTAGAGTTTTTGTAAAATTCATATTTGGGTTCCCAATCTTCTAAATTTGATTTTGAAAATTGTCTTTTATTTTTTTAGTTATTTTAAAGTGATTCTGCCTTCTAAAATATCTAATACACTATGAAGTATAAAGGGTGATAACAAAATTTAATCATTTCTTCAGCTACTTCAAAGCATTTGATACTACTAACATTCTCTATGCTAGAAAAAAGAAAATCAATACTAAAGCTTCTGTATGGTCCTACAAATTAATCAATAGTGAGTATACCCTATGCCAAACCATACGAATCACAAGCATGTACTAGCGATTCAGTCGAATTTTGTGGACTTAGTTTCTAAGTTTGCCTAGTCCTAAACTATGAGTCAAAGAGTTTCATAATCGTTATCTTCCTAACTCACACTTGGGTGTGCTATGCATATGATTAAATGTGAGTTAAGGTATATGTTTCATTTTTATTTATATTTTTGTATATTTTTTATGTTAAGTTTTTTATGGGAAAATGAATATTTAAGAATTAATTATTTTAACTACCTAACTATTCTAAAGGCTAACTACCCTAACACAAGTAGTCATTCCTCCTTGCCACACACATCCCAAATTTCTATAAACACTCTTGGGTTACCAAGTAACAATTATTGGGCATACCAAATGGCCATTGCTAGGATTACCAAATGTTATACATTATGCTCAAAGTAATCGTACTTATGTGTTCATGGTTAATTACATTAAGAATCTATGACTTGGAATATAAAATGCATGGAAAATAAAGTGCTAGTAAGGAAGATTAAGCTAATCCAAGTGCTACAATGAATGCCAAAAATCTCAAATTTTGCCATTCATGCCAATGCACTCAAGTACATGGTGCTCAAATAAATTTTTGTACAATCTCTTTTACTCATAATTTGGGCACTCAAAGGAAAATATTCTAACTCTAGGAAGGACAAAGTACAAGGGCTTTGTTATGTTACTAACACAAGATTGCCTAAATGTAGTTGGTGCACACATTTATATAGGTTGCACCTACATCAGCATTGATGCATCTACGTTGACACATGACATCATGCATCGACAGGGCTACATCGACCCAACCTATTTATGACACTTCATAAAAAATGAAGCCACTTGATTTCGAATATTAATGTATTTAGAATCAAAAAATCTCTAGCTCTCATCCCCAATCTAACCAATTTTTTCTCCATGTGATTGAAGTGTTTATCTTCATAGCATNATTCTTACCACTAAGCTAACAACTCAATGTTTTTAATGAATGTTGAAAAACTCATCAAAGAAGTCATGCAAGGTTAGACCTAACTTAAAAAGTTATAGAAAAGCTTTTGTTTGAATCCATATTTAAGTCTCAATTAGGATTTTTTTTAATTTAAAAAGAATATATAAAAAACACATGTTCTTCATCATCTCCATCCACTGCCAGTTGTACACAAAATGTACTTGAATTGATTAATTAAAGGATAGACCAACCATTAATCTTTATCAAGGGGTAGTGAGAGTTTATACAAACCCCACACTAATACAAACAACTACAACTTTAATTTGCTTTACGATTGCATTCAACATAAACATAGTCAATTGTGCTTAGCATCCTCCTTAGCCTGGTAACAATTAAAATTGCTTTCTATTCTAACATGTTCTTTAGGCCCTAATCTTTAGTCTTTCTTCCAAGTTTCTTAGGATCTTTTGATCATAAATATGTCATTTCTTAAGTTACTTTTTTATTTTATGAAACCATCTCTCTACATTGTATTGTGTATGTTAGCTAAGATAATTAGTGATAGATTCCGTATTGTGTTTATAACCTTTTCTCCTCAAAGATATTTTTAGGTTTGATTCATTTGGTGGATCCTTGTAGAATTGGATTTGCCTAGCCTACTACGCAAATTTAGGATGCAAGGTTTTTGTTTTTTTATTTTATTTTACATTGCATAATGTTTAAGGTGAGATTTCAAGGGGTCTGGGAAACAAAAATAATTTGTATTGATGTAGCAATAATTTCAAGAGGCATCAAAATAAAACCGAGGCTTTTTGCTGTAAAATTATAACATTGTCTCAAATGGGTAGTGACAAGATGAGCAAGAAATACATGTGACTCATCTTCAAGGATCCTGATCTACACAACCTACAAATGTAATTTTTTAAAAGTTAAATCCATCTTCCACTTTCAATTCTAATATGATGAGATTTACATTAAAATTCTACTCCTGAACGAAAGAAGAAAAAGAGATTTACAAAGAGAACTTTCCAACAAGAAATTCAGAAATACAGTTATGAAAAATTAAGTTTTGTAAATAGAGTTTCTGATGCAAGAAAGATAGTCAACAGATCGTGGTGGAAGTTCTCAGTGAACAAAGAATAAAAGTCAACGTGTTCTTGACATAACTTTTTGCAGGCCTAACAACATAACTTTTTGCAGGCCTAACAATCAAGAAATTACATTGGTATCGTTTGTTTCTTGCTTGTAATAAAATATGGTATTCAGGAGCATAGGGAAATCATGCTCGATCTGAATCTTGACCGTAAAATTTGCAAAAGCGTCATTGCCTGTCCGTAATCAAAGCCTACAAGGCTAGGTAGTGTAGCCTGACGTATCTCAAATGTCAGCATTTAAGCCCCTCGGCAATATAAATATTAAGTCTATTCCGTTAAGGTCGAAAATCTATGATGATATTTACGATTTTTAGATTTAAGAAACGAAATTCTTATTGTTATAAGTGCCGTTGTCTGTCCGTAATCGAAGCCCGTAATCGAAGGTTACAAGGCTAGCCAGTGTATCCTGCTGTATCTCAAATGTCAGCATTTAAACCTTTTGGCAACTAATAAAAATATTAAGGTCAAGATTCATGATTTTATTGGGTTAAGGTCGAAAATCTATGATGGATGATTTTTCAATATTAAGAAACGAGATTCTTATTATNGTTCTATTCCGTTAAGGTCGAAAATCTATGAGGATGATCGATGATTTTTCAATATTAAGAAACGAAATTCCTATTATCATAAGCATTTGCACCAGATCATGCGGCGTATATTCAGTTGCGTTTTTTAGACTCCCGTTTTACCCAGTATCTGTCGTTAATGGTAGTTCTCATATTAATTCTATTCTCATGAATGTAAGTAATTGAAAATCTAAATGGGTTTGCATGTCTACTTGAATAATTTTTTATTGAATTTTAATAATTTATATTACATTTTCATCTTGATTTATGGTGATCTTTGAGATTCTTTTTAGAAATCCCGTACAATTTTTTAAAAAGACCTCACTTGTTAGAAATCCCATACAATTTTTATAAAAGACCTCATTCGACGGAATGAGTATTATGACCCCGAATGATCATACGATTTTTCCATCTATGCAGTTACATCAATTGAACCCAAACAAAAATGATGTAAATTGATATTGGGATAGAGTGCAGAATATGAATAATATTTAGAAAGATGATTCAAAGAACCCTTTTAAAAACTTTTGTAATCTCGGTCACTGAATGACTGGTTTGTTTCACATGCAATAATCATAGTCCGGCAATATATTTAAAATAACCGGTTGATTGCCAGAATTCAAGGCCACTAATCAATTCGAATGAAATCATATCTTAACATGTGGCAATTTAACAGTAAGCAGTCGGGATTCCGAAAGCCGCAGAAACCAGCAAAGAAAAGGCTCACTGATACTGACCTCGTCTTCGTGGGGATTGAAGTTGCAGACCACAAAGTACAGCCATATTTTTTTAAAAAAAATAATACCAACCAGGCAATCGAGACAAATCCCATTTTAAAAATAACTGTATCAACTAAGAATGTATTGTAAATAAAATACTTGTTTTAAATAAGAATGAAGTTGAAAACACTATAAATATTTGTGCTGAGCTCTTTTTCAGGTTGGGGGTTTCACCAGCTCATGAGAAAACGAGAACTGAGGCAGCCATGGCCCTGAAGCCAAGGCTCAAACTTAAGCTGAGATTGGCAGCCAAGATCAGGTTTAGGATCAGACTTTGCTTTTTCTTTTTGCCTAAATATGCAAAAATGCTGGAAATTCCAAGGAATGTGAAGATACCCATGTCCATGAGTTCTGCATGTTCTTCCCCGGAGGTTGAATTTATGGGAAAGAAATTTGAGTATGATCATGATCACATTTACAGGCTTAGGGATGTGCCCAGGGGCCATTCTGCAGTGTATGTAGGGAACTATGGTGAGAGACACAAAATGGTGGTGCCTGTTTCACATTTCAATCATCCTCTGTTGAGAAAGCTGTTGCAAGACGCTGAAAATGAGTTTGGATTCAAACATGAAGGTCCCATCACAATTCCCTGTGACATTTCTAGATTTCATGCTATCCAGCGCCTCATTGATGCTTCCCATTAGATCTGCAGTTCTTTCTTTCAGGCTTCTTTTTGGTAAAAAAAAAAAAAAAACAATTAGAAATCAAAGTTAACTGAAAAATCATGGATCCATAGGAATTTTGTGCTACGTGATACGTATATATAGTATGCTTTATACAGCATACAAATATGGTTCATAACAAAGAAGAGCATAGGGGTACCTCACCACTCATCATTGGAGCCTTTGCCGGGGACTTAGTTGTTTGTGTGCTAAGTAGAACTTAGAAAATCATTCACATCGTTGAAACGAACCCTTAGGGTTGGTTAAGGAAAGGATAATAGTACATTGCACATTGAACAAGACAAGATGTCTTCTTCTTCGCACAAAAGCACTTCACATCCTAGGACTAACACAAGGAGCAATTGGTGACATGATACACATGATGTTGATTTGCCAATCCCTCAACAGTTTTGTGTGGTATATATTCATCTCGATAAATATATACCCGAATTCACCTTTATTCTCCATCAAGATGAACAATTATGTTGGCGTGACTTGGAAGGTAACATAGTGTTACCTCCTAGCTATTCAGTCCCAAACATGCTTCTTCGTGCTCTTACATGAATAGGCATGCAACACTTACATGCAGAATACATTGCACAAGACTATGATTTGAGAGATTATCATCCCACAGAGGTGCAACATCAAAGGGATTTGCAACAGGAGAGACACCATAAGTCTTTGAAGGGAAAATGATCCAAGGATGCCCCCCACGTTTTAAGTGAAATTGAGAGTGATGAACCTACCTTAGGTAGTCACCCACATAACAATGTTCATCCCCTTGACTTTGGCCAAGGGGTTGTGTATTAGAACATTCATTCTACTATTCATAACTTAGGTGCTAATACCAGTGGACACAAAGTGTTGGAAAAAAGAATAAGGACACATGACAAAGATGGGCATTCTGATCGCAATCGTGATCAAGGGAGAGGCCACTGAAGAGAAGGTAGTAGACATCATCATGGTGGTGATTCTCCTTCTTCTTCACCTTCATCATCTCCTCCATCCTCTCCTTCAGTGTCCAGACATAGCCATAGAGAAAAAGATCATTAGGATAAGGACAAGAAAAGTGAAAGTCACAGATGAAACAACCAAGACAGAGGATGAGGGTACTCTAGGGAATCATGACATAGAAGAAGGAAGAGTAGGGAACAATGTAGGCATCATAGATGCCACTAACGAGACAATCATGATAAACCCCTACTCACTACTCAAAGCATGCTAGACATAACTGAGGCTGTAAGAGTTCCAACAAGGCACCAAAGAGATAGTAGGATTAAGGGGTTAGACATGAATAACATCCCATGATTTGAAGGGGGATATAACGTTGATCCTCAAAATCACTTACAAGAATTTCATGATGTGTGTGCCCTACAAAACATAGAGAATGAGTGGAAAAAACTTAAGTTGTTCCCATGGACACTAGTAAAAGAAGTTGAAAGCTAGTACTGGTCCTTAGAACTGGAATCCATTCGTAGGTGGAGTACTATGTTAGAATTATTCAATGATAAGTACCAAACGTACTCCTGGGTGTCTAACCTATGAAAGAAAATCCAAGGATGGAAACAAGGAAGTCATGAACCCTTGGATGCTGCCATGGGCCATTATTATGCACTATTACATCATTGTCTTGGCCATGGTTATTCGTAGTAGGATCAGCTACGCCATCTCATAGATGGGCTTAGGCATGAAACGAGAAGAACCCTTGCGACTTATGCCCAAGGAAGGTTATCCAAGGGTAGGTCCCATCAAATTCGTAGACTACTAGAGCAAGTTGCTAAGGAAGAAGGTGAGTTATGAAAGAGAGAAAGTGCAGATGAATATAACTAAGATCTTTCCCTATGAAAGAAGGAAGTAAGATTTTGTGAGGATGAGGAAGAGTCACCACTCAAAGAGATGGTGAATAGGAAAACCTTACCTATCCAAAAGTTAACATCAGAAGTATCAACAAAGGTAGACCAAATGTGGGACTCCCTGGATAGTAGGTTTCAAACTATTCTCAAAATAGTAGAGGAATCTAGAGAGCGAGGTAGTGATCGTGACAAAAGAAAAAAAAAAGAGAAGCAGAAAATGCATGTAACAAGGGTAAGGGCAAAGTTATTAAATAGGTTGTGGACTTAGATATAAACGATAATAGTGGATGTGAGAAATGTTAATACGACCATCCTAAGGGATGTTGCCATGTGATCTCACATCTATAGGAGTTTGGGGTGGATGCACTTAATCCACAATTAAACAAACAACAAACATCTTGATGGTTACCTTATCCCCAAGGTAACCCAAGGTAGTTCCACCAACCTTTAATGTATTATCCAAGTGGAAATCCACCACAACCAATTGAGCAACATCAACAGTGGCAACACCCACAATCATGGGGAATGCCATGACTAAGGCAACAATATCCTTACCAGCAACCTAACCCATATGGATATTACGTGCAACATCCAATCTCTCCATGTGACTTTGTTGGTTACGTTATTCCTCAACATCACTACCAAGCCCGCGAGTACTATAGAACTCCCTCTCCTAGGGACAATATTCCACAAGTGTACCATCCTTCAAGTCTAGCTGCATCTCTCACATAAATAGCTCCATTACCACTTGCTGCAACAATGCAAGGTGAACTCCCTGCTCAACCACAACAATGCAATGCCACAAGGGCTATTAATCCTCAACCTACTGTTGGTTCTGACAACCATATGAAGAAAAGATCTTTCTTCAGAACCAATAGTCCAACCAAGCCTTTGCAACTATAAGCAGCTGAGTCTTTGGACATCTTCATATCAAATAAAGCTTTAGAGCCCCCTTCGAGCCTAACACTGCATTCAATGCATATGGTCATGTTAACACATGTCGTTACCTATTGGATGAAAGTTGGCCACCTTCCTAGGAAATTCTCTAATCCTGAGAGTCCCTTGATATATCTACAAATCATTCGGAATGAGCCATGCAAAGCTCTTTAGGATTCAAGTTCAGGTGTCAACCTAATATCCCAAGAAATGTACAAGGCCTAGAACCTGCCTCCATTAAGAAAGACCAACATCCATTTGGAGTTGGCCAACCAGTCCATCACTATTCCCTTGGGATTGGTGGAGGACATTGTTACCATTGTTTGTGGATGGTCGTATCTAGCTGACTTCCTAGTGATTCAAGTGAACAATAGTAAGTGGGACTTCCCAATCATAATGGGGAGGGCATGGCTAAGAATTATTGATGCATGCCTAGGAATTCATGATCTTTCCCTAGAAATATCCAAGAAAAATACTTTTGGAAAGATTGAGAAGAAGAAAGTTCCATGCATCGCATACAGTGACAGAGGGTGTAATTGCATGCAGAGATCATGGGTTATGCAAAGTTTAACATTACCTGCATGCAATCAATGTGCACAAGTGATCAATATACAAATGTGCTTGTATGCAGTAGCCACAGTACAAGAAGCCACCCAGTGGCTGATAGCTAATCAAGAAAGTAGCTCACTTATATGCATGGAACTAACTAAGGGTTTGACTTGCGCTTACATAGATAGCATAGATGCATTAGAGCAAGTCCACTGCCAACTTCTAAGTCCTAACCTCGAAAACATCAACTAGGGAAAGTTGGAAATTCCTAAGAAATTTAAATAGGAGCCCCTAGAGCTAAAACCATTACCCACCAGTGAAACACCATGAAAATTTTAAGGCCTCGGTGGTTCAGCAAAAAAGCTGGTGATTCAGGCAAAGGGTTGCAACAAGGCGCGACACAACAAATTCCTTTTCAGATTAAAAGCCTATCTTATGATGCTGCACGGCACAACACAAATGAATTTCAGAAGATAGAAAAATGATGGGTGCACATTGGCAAGTTTTTGACCTTTCAAAATCTCTATGTTTTGAGAACCTTAGGTTTTTGGCATCTTATGCTGTATTACACAACATGGCGTAATGCAGCATAATGTCAAAAAAGAATCCTTCACAACATCAAAGATGGCAAATGCCCAAAAACTTCAACAACACTTCGATCTTTTGTAAGTGTACTATTTTACATTAGATTACGCTATGAAGCATAATCTGGTGTGGTGCAACGTAATACAAGCATCAGCAGTCCATGCGGCATAATACACTCTCCAGCGTACTATAGCGTAATCATGAAATCGCCTATTGCCAAAGTTTCAACGAGAGCGGTTTACACTATGTTACGCTTTAGAGTGTAAGGCAGTGTGGAACCACAAACCTCAATAACCACCACATCAAGTCAATGGCATTTTGCAAATTCAGGACACATGTCACCTAAACCGTGTTTTTCTCTAGACCCTAACCTTATAAATTCTCCAGTTGACGAAGATCAAAGGGTGGAAAAATTTTTTCTCTTTCAAGATTGGCAAAAGAGCAAAAGAGAATCAGCGATCGTGAGAACGTTGGAGGTGATTGACAAGAACTCTTGATCAAAAATAATCAGCTACCAGATATTGTCCCTTGGGTCTGACTTCCTTGCACCCAGATTGGCTAGAATAAGGTAGATTGATCCTCACTTGTCTCATCTTTAGATAAATTTCTTGTTACTGGCATGTGCTTTGTCCAAACCAAAGCCCACCTAAAATCATTGTATCAAACATTTTGTTTTCATAAATTAAATCCCAGATCTTATGATCGTATTCCCTACAAAATCTGATCCCTTGCATCCTAGTTATACGAATTTGGCAATCTCATCTAAATTGTTTACATTGTTTTCAATTGCTTTTGGGATTAACAATATTGCATCGCCTTATAAAGAATCTTCATTTTGCCATCAAATTATTACAAAAATTTTACTGATTAAGTAAGTCCTTGTCTAATCGACAAGATCGTTCAGGGCATCTTGAATTCATTTTCTCTCCAACACGGTCCTCGCACGGATCTGGGGTTAGAACTGTGTACACGGACTTTTGTTCGGTATTTCCAACGATTGACATTTTCCATCGTTACAACTGGTATGGAGTACACATTTCTTAAGAATGCAAAACTAGTAATCATCAATGCAAAACTTGCTCTACAACAAAAAGAGAGCCTGCTAAAGGTAATAAACAAGTGGTCAAAAGCTTTTGCTTGGTCATATCCAAAATTAACTAGAATAGATCCTAGGATATGCCAGCATAGGATTTACACTAACTCCTTCATGAAGCCTCAAAAACAACCACAAAGGCGATTGAACCCAAAGTTGAAGCAAGTAGTAAAAGGAGAAATCGAACAACTTCTAAAGGCTAGGTTCATATACCCCATTACTAATAGTGAATGAGTTAGCTCCTTAATAGTCGTGCCTAAAAAGGGAGGAAAATGGAGGATGTGCATAGATTTTAGGCTACTAAACATGGCAACATTCAAGGATCACTTTCCATTGCCATTTTTTAACCCAGTCTTAGACACAATTGCAGGGTATCGCTATTATAGTTTTCTGGATGGATATAGCGGATACAACCAAATGCAAATAGCCCTAGAAAACCAAGCCAAAACTATGTTCACTAGGCCTTGGGGAACATTTTCATACAAACAAATGCCATTTGGCTTGTGCAATACCCCCACAACATTTCAACGCTTAGTTCTAAGCATATTCTAGCAGTAGATAGGAAATGGTGTGAAAGTCTTTATGGATGACTTCTCCACTTATGGAGCAAACTTTGATCAAGCCTTAGATCGGTTAGAGCAAGTGCTGAAAAGATGTGTAGAAACTAATTTGAGGCTCAGCTAGCAAAAAAGCCATTTGATGGTCCAAGAAGGTGTAGAACTTGGGCATAAAATCTCATGTATAGGGATAGAGGTAGACCTTAAGAAAATCAAAGTCATCCAAGGAATTACCTGTCAACCGGAAACTATCAAAGACATTCGATCATTCTTTTGGACATAGTAGCTACTATAGAAGATTCATAGAGAACTTTTCAAAGATTGCCAAACCATTGGCAAAGCTAATAAAAAAGGACATATCTTTCGAGTGGACCATGGAATGCAAACTAGCTTTCCAAACTTTGAAATAGAAGCTAGTAGAAACACCCATTCTACAAGCTCTTGACTAGTCCAAACCATTCCATGTCATGATTGACGCATCCAGCTATGCCTTAGGAGTTATACTTACATAGTTAGATGACCAGAAACATCCTTATTACATCCACTATGCAAGTAAAAGTATCACTAGTGCACAACTTAACTACACTACTACAGAAAAAGAATTAATGGATGTAGTGTTTGCACTAGAAAAGTTTATACACTATGTATTAGGATATAAAGTATTCATACACACATATCATAGTGTAATATGGTTCCTCATGAATAAGCCAATGGTAAGCCCCCGTATTATACGATGGCTTGTAATCCTACAAGAGTTTGATTTAACAATGATTGATCGCAAAGGCACCAAGAATGTAGTTGTCAATCATTTATCTTGGTTACGTTGGGTTAGCAAAGACGATGAGTATCCAATTTTTTATCATTTTCCTAATGAATTCCTCTTTGCTGGTGTAGTGAATAACCAATCACCCACAGAGACAAATTGGTACAGTAGCATTCTTTCCTATCTCCTTACCCAACAAACACCACAAGAGCTAGACCTTAAGAAGAAACAACAATTTCTTCACAGAGGCAAGTACTTTATGGAGATCAATGGAAAACTTTACAAAGTGTGTTTCGATGGCTTGGTTCGATGGTGTGTTCCCAATAGAGATCAACTAAGAGTTCTCCAAGATGCTCATGAGGGCCCTTGTGGGGGTCATTATGCTGAGAGATGAATGACCATCAAGATCTTTCTTGTAGGGTATTATTGGCCTACCTTGTTCTAGTTTGCCCACCAATTCATCCAATCTTGTGAGCGCTATCAGCATGATGGGGGAATGACTGCTAGAATGGAGGGTCTGCAATAATGGATTCAACTATTAAAACCCTTCGACATTTGGGGAATTGATTTCATGGGGCCCATTACACCAATGTCCAGTGGAAAAGCTTACATCATAGTTTCCATAGACTACTTAATGAAATAGGTTGAAGCAGCTGTTGTTAAAGATTGCACATCATCTATAGCTATACAATTTGTTCAACAACAAGTTCTCAAAAGGTTTGGTGTACTGCATGCACTTATTTAGACAATGGTACATACTTCACAGGTGCAACTTTTTAGAAGTTAATGCAATGCTTAGGGGTTGAGCATAACCATACCCCCCCCCCCCCTAAGGAAACGATCATGCCAAGGTCACCAATAGGGAGATTACTAAGATACTAACTAGAACCATTAGCAAGTATAGGTGAGACTAGAGCACTAAACTGAACAATGCTCTTTGGGCATACCACTTCACATGGAAACTCCCTATAGGATACTCTCCCTACAAATTAGTGTATGGAAAACTTCCAATGTTCCCTATCCAAATTGAGCTCCGTACACTATCCATGGCATGTGACCTCAACCTTGACCTTGATCTAGCACAAAAACAAAGGTTCATGAATGAGAACTGACTAGTTGCCCTATCATCTAATGAATTGCACAAGGAATTTAATAAACAACGTCATGACTTGAAAATTAGGAAAGTTAAGTATCAACCAGGAGATAAGGTTCTCTATTGGAACCCCACACATGTGTCACAATGTACCAAATTTCAAATACTATGAGAAGGACCTTGCATTATCTATGCAATGTTTCCTTCAAGGGCCATGACCATATATAGACTTGAGAGCCCAGATAAGAGACTGTTAGTCAACATACAACAAACAAAACCTTTAAATGAGTTTAGGATAGCTAGAACACATGCTACCTCTGTAGGTGGGCAACCTTGCTCATTATTTTGGATATCCTCCTTCCAACTCAGTCATGGGGGAGATGGGCACCTCTGCTAACCATTGAAGGCCCTCAATTATTTCTAATTTTTTTTACACATTTTTTTACACGTTTTTGTTTTGCACATTTCTTTAATCTTTCTTGTTTTTGTTTTATACATTGTTCATATTTTTACCATTTCTTTGTGTGATTACTTTATTTTTTTTGTCACCCAACAAGTGTTCATGATGGTGGCATGAATAATACCATATTGATTGCTAATGTTTGGGTTTTATCTTTGAAATATGATGTTGATATTAAGGTATGGTTCTTTTGATTAAATAGGCAATGAGTCCACATTGTTCATGCATCCATAAAATCCTATGGTCTCCCTTGGCTTGGAACTGTACAATCCTTTTCTATAATAAAATTGTTAACGAATTGGTGGCTGGGTATTTCTCAAACTAAGGAAAGACTCACAGGATGAAAGGGTGTGACTTCAAGGGGATTCAATGTAGTTGTGCTGGCTATTCTCTTAAGTGCTTGGATGCTTTTTCCTTGGGTTTTCTACCATTCTAATATTTATAAAATATCCAAAAGTTGAGTACATAAAAATAAGTCTTTGCATGGTATGGTTCTCATGCAAAAAAAAATGTGAGAATTCAAAGCACACCTCTTAGACACAATAATGAACTTGGGCTACATGCACTAGTTATGGAACTAGAAAGATATGTTACCCATGGCTGAAGGTTCCTTCTAACTAAGGCCCTTTCTCACTTCCTAATTCTCCATCTCACTCTCCTCGGAATGGTGGTGACTTTTTGTAGAGGCATTCTTATTACTTCAAGAGGATAGGTTGGTCAAATGTGTTGATGTGAGGTCACTGAATGTGGTTTGTTGAGCCTAGATTTGGAATGAGTTCTACTCGGTCACATTAACCATAAAACACACACAAGGGACTTTACACAATCTTGTTCTTGGGTTTTCATTCCATTCTCTCCTCTCCACTTTTCTTTTCTGTTTTTCACCTCATTGCCAATTTTATCATTAATCTATATCTTGGTTGATGCATTATTTTTCCTTGGTAATCTCTTATTGGTAAGTTTTTAACTCTTTCTTCCAAATGACATTCCTAGAGCCTACAGACTCTTTGGTTTGTGGGTCTTTCAAGGCATCAAGGGCATGATCCTACTTTGGGGAGGACCCACTGGCATTCTTTCTTGGTGCATTTGTTAACTTCTTTTCCTTAAACATTTTCTACAATCAACATTTTTTTGTTTCATCCCCATCCATGACATCCATTTTATTGGCATTGTCATTGTTTCTTTTTCTCCATCTTTCTTATTCCTTATCTTTTTCCATCCTATCGCTACTAGAGGTTCACTCTTAGTCATGGGGGCCTTGGCAAAAATTTTTCAATTTTTCCTAACGCCTACACCTTAGGTAGTCACCAGTGTTAAATATTTAGAATCAGTATTTTCCATAACCACAACTCAACCAATGCACTTTACATCGAGGCAAGGTATCAATTGTATTGTGATTTATCTACCCTCACTCATTTGTGACTGTGTTGTGTGTGCAGATAGTGATCATACAATAATGGATTGGGCCTGGAGGAAACACTCAGGATGGACCAGAACTAGAGTGTTTACGAAAGGAGCAAGATTGGTTGTGTGGTTATGGATAAACAATGGAAGGTGTAATCTTAGCATCAGCAGCAACATGCCTTATTCTTTTTCTCTCTCCTTCTCTTCCAACTACCAAATAAAGGTTGGATGTCATTTATGTACAGTGTTCACCTCAATGGTGATGAACACTAATGTTGTCATGTATTGTATTATTGATTCGTTCACTAGGTACATTGAGTCTGTCACCTTGTTCCACCATCAATGGTCATTCAGTCAATAATCCCATACCTTCCCAATATTTTTTAAGGAACTCAAGAACAAGTTTTCATTTAGTCATGGGGTATGATGAACCGCAATATCGGGACTATGATATCGGATCCAACCATGCAATGTCAGATACTCGATATTAGGGCCTATCTCCTCCCCTATAAATAAGAGGCAGTGCCCTTGGTTTTCACATTAGATAGTTAGTCCTTTAGTCGAACTCTTGCCATTTTCTGTCTAGAGTTAGAATTATTTCTGCATGCCCGCAGTAGGAGTCATAGAGTGAACGGATCTTTATTCGAGCATTATGTACCTAATCACACTTTGTGTACTGCAATAAAGACAAACTTTAAGATAAACCTTGTAGAATTCAAAATAGATTAATTACCATTAATTATTATTTAATGCTTTCCTAGTTGATTAATGATTTCTCTCACCCTACAGCTCTCTTAGTTAAATACACTCAGTACAACCACTTCAAGCATGTTTGTAGCGCTTAGTAACCTAGTAACGATTAGCGTTTGGTAATCCCAGTAGCATTGCACTAGTTTAGGATGTGTACAACAAGTGGGAACAGATACTGGTGTTAGGTGTAATTAGAACTTAGTTAATGAGTAGTTAAATTAGATTAGTTACTTAGTTACCTCTCTTCCCCTCCTTACTAGCGTAGGATATAAAACACATAAAAGCTATAAAAATCATATGCCTCAAGCTTACTTAACCATATAATTGTGACATACAAGTAAGTTTTGGAAGACAACGATTAACCAACTCGTTATTGTTCCACAAAGGCGCATAGGCACGTAGTCCTTGGAATTCAACTAGATCATGCATGAAACACTCATATTCGTATGGTTGAGTGTAGGGGTACCTTGCCGCTCATCAGCAGATAATCCTTTGAGGGTAAGGCCTCCTTAAGAAACTTTATGGGGAATACATAATCTTATGAAGGTAAGATTTCCTTAAAAATATTTATGAAGAATAAATAATATTTTGAAGGTAAGACTTCCTTAAAAATATTTATGAAGAACAATTTTAGGCATGATTTAAGAACAAGATCTTGTAATTAATTTAAATAGAGGTATGGGCTAAGAACAATATCTTGTAATTAAATAGAAGTGGTGCTTAATTGTTATTCTATAATGAATATGAGCCCTTCTCGTGAAGTATTTTATACCATCATACCATCACTCCATGTCCATGTCATGGAGTATTTCATACCATCCCTCCAAGTCTATCATGAATACATCTATTCCATGGCATCTTTTATGAATACATTTATCATGAATATGAACCCTTCTTATGGAGTATTCTATGACGCCCATCCATACCATTCCTCCAAGTCTAGTCATGGAGCACTTGGAGTATTGGACTTGGACTATTATATACCATCCTTTATTATACCATCCTTCAAGTCTAGTCATGGACTATATTCTATACCATCCCTCCAAGTCTAAGTTACCTTCCCTATGGGAATGATAGAGAGAAGGTGTAAAGAGAAAACTACTTCAAGATTCTTAGCAACAACACACTAAGCCCCCATCTAAGCTAAGTAAAATTTTTGTTACCTTCATTTCTTGCCTATTTTTAGGGGCAGTCATTTGGTCACCTTTATAGGGTAGATTTGCTCATCGTAGCTACATCAATCAACAAGGTTGACCCTAGTGGTTCCTCTAGTAGCTATAGTAACTATGCTTTGCTCTTATCTACTATGTCTATGTGGTGATCTACCTTAGTTGGGCCAACTACCTCACACACCAATGGACAAAAGGCTATATATTTTTCCTACATCTATAGCCAGTGCCTCCTCCTAGCCTATGCTTTTTCTGTGCTTTTGCTAAGCTTCGTAGGGCTAGCCTGATTTGTAGTTTTTTTAGCTCTTGGAACTCATAATGTAGCTTGTGAAGGAGAATTTGGTGATCTCTACGAAGATGCCCAATTGGTTTCCAAGCTTCTACCTACACCTTTGTTGTGGTGGTTTCTGCCTTCTGTTTGGCATTGTTGGAATCCTAAGTGCATATCTTCACTTTTTCTATTAGACACAAATAAAGCACAAAAGGCTAGGGAAGCAAAGTAAGAGTCAACACTTTTGGGGCTTCTTCCCAAGGTTGGGATATTTTCCCAATACTTTCACTTATTCTCAAAATTAAGGTACCTCAAATCTCCCTACTATCGATTTTCATCTTTCAAATGATATTTTTGATGCTTTTTCAAAATATTTTACTACTTGCTTCATTTTCCTTCAAAAATTGTTGGTTTTTTACCCTATTCATCAAGTATGAACATGCAAGTCAAAAATATTATTTAGTCCCAAAGTATCCACATTTCCCATGCCCATTAGAATGCTTGGAATCTTATTCTTGTGGAACTCTTTGATGCTTCCCATGCTGAGAAAGCTCTTTCCATCCCAATTTTTTTAGCACGTAATGCAACTCTTCTTACAAAATCTTAATGTTAATGATCCACCCTATAGCGATTGAAAACGTCGGCGACTGGAAGAACACCAGGGGTCGGCGGGAGCGACAGTTCCAACCCTGTATCCACGGGAGGGCAGTGTTGGATGTGTGCAGACACAAGGTGCCCTGAACAGTCTGGTCAATTAGATAGGGACTTACATCAGTGTCAATATAGCCTTTTGCAACATAAATAATGCAAAATGCGAGATAATGCTTAAGGGTAAATGAAGAAGGGGAGAAATTGTAAAATGCAACAGTAATACAAAGTAATGTTTAAAGATGAATAAGACAGAAAATAATGCAAAAATTGAGACAAAAAATGAGAGATAAAATAAAGTGTGGTTAGAAACATGCACCGCTCTGAAGCTACAAACTCGTTTGGTCAGGGTGGATACAATCGGCTACACAGTGTGACAGAGTGCAGAAATCCCGAGGGTAACCAAGGCATGCTGAGTAAAAAGAGCTATGCACTTGGACGTGGAATCTTGTACAAACAATGTGGGGTTCTACCAAGGTGGTAGAATGGAGATGGGGACCTCACGCTAGCCAAGAGAGACTCGCTGTTTACAGTGTTAGACAGGTGACTTTGATATTACAATGCTGGAGAGAGGGGAAATTTTTGTTTCAGAATTTCAAAGTTCCCACCTCTTGGAAGCTATCTGCTTCAAGAAAGATGCGAACTCTTTTGAAATTACCAACTTTAAAAATTGTAGACTTCTTTGCATGCTATTTGCCAGGGTCTGATTAGGTGGAGTGCATTGATGTCGCACAACCACCTGCATGTCTTGCTGTGCTTTGTGACGTAGCATGCTTGGTGTAGCGTAGCACCTTGTCGCACATTCTGCTATCTGTTACATGCTTGCTACACTACGCTACGCTACGTAGCATAGCATAGCGTAGCAACTTGCCTTAGTCGCAAGAGTTTTGCCGATTTGCAAACTTTCTCCTACGATGCAAGTCTTGTGAAATCCATGGACTCCACCTTTTGAACTACCTTCTGTCTCTTCCGCAGGATTGCTACGCCTTGCTACGCCATGTAGCTTAGCGTAGCGTAGCAGCAAACATGGTCTGCTGCTTCTTGACGGAAAGGCACATTGCTACAGAACTCGAAATTGGGTGAGGGGAGTGGGTAGTGAAGTCGTTTCCATGCTACACTATGTGACATCGCATAGCATAGCACTTCGTTCTGCCATTATCTTTTGAAGCTTGCTATGCTACATAGCGTAGCGTAGTGTAGCAAGCTTCGTGACTTAGAAAACTTGCCGAACTGTTTCTTGCGCATCTAGAACGTTGCTACTGATTTTGCACACTATTTCTAAGCAGGTTGTCGGCTGTTTAGGATACTTTGGTGGGCAGGAATGATGGTACATAACCTGTCCATGCTCAAAGTAGAAAATTTGCTGAATTGGCCGACCTAGACTTAGAACGTTCTTCTCCTGAAGAACTGACGTAGTGTTGCGTAGATTTGCCATGCCCGGTGAAGTCAGAATGACTTCGCATTTTTTGGGGTGTTTCACACCCTATAATATTATTCCCTGCAATCTTGAGCTACCAAATCTCCCCTTAATGGTTTTCTCTATGGAGAGAGACATAGTGTGCACCCTAGGTTGTATTATTTCAAATCATGGAATTGAGATTAATGGCAATGATTTATGTCACTATTGTATTGAACTTAATATCTCACAAAAAACATCTTAACCCTAATAGTAGATGGAAAATTCTTTACTCACAAAGTTGATTATTTCTATCTTCCTAATTCCTGCAACTAATTTCATCAAGCTGAGCATCACATTTCTACATGTTTCTTCTTAGCCAAGATAAAAAAAAATTACCTAAGCTTCAAAAAAGATGCTCATCATATGATTTAGAGTTCCACCAATCACTAAAAAATTTCAACCTTAGATTCTCTTCTAAAAGTGTCTCTAAACCTTCATCCTCTTCTAGTCCTTCCAAGTAGTTACAAGTAGCAATGATTACCTCAATTATCAAGGTATCATCTAAAGCACAAGCTAGATCTTCCATATCATTTAAGGACTCAATTAAAAATGATGAGTTTGTAAAAACCAGTGGAAGGAAAAGAGTTAAGGCATCATCACCTAAAGTTCAACAATTTACTTCTTCCCTAAAGATTAATTTTGGTTCATTAGTTATTACAAGAAGCTCTTTTGCTATTTTCTCATATACCATGGAAGTTAACACTTTAAATTTACAAACTTTTGAAGGTCTTTCACAAGACACTTCCTTTCCTTGTACATGAACATCTTATCTTAGAATGTTTGAGGCCTAACTAATCAGCTTTGGTGTAAACATGTAAGAAATTTTTTCTCTAGTTTATATATTATCTTTAATTTTGTTCTTTTTCAAGAGATTAAGATTTTGGCTAATCATTTATCTCTTTCAATCCATTGGTTTCTTCCTCACTCTTTAGTTATTACTAATTTCCATGAGTTGGAAAAGGAGGTGTAGTAATTCTATTTTCCTCTTATTAGAAAGATAAAATTATTCAAGGTGGTTCTGATTCAGGGCACAAAGTTACTTGGGAAATCTTCTCCTCCTCACATGATCCTTTTGGTGTATGTTCAATTTATCCTCCTAATGATTCTATAGAATGTGCTCTATTATGGCAAGAACTTGTAATGTCTCTTCCCTCTATTCCTTGGATTTTTGGAAGCGATATTAATATGAGAAATTTTTTAGATGATAAGGTGGGGATGTGCCTTTTCATCTTCCAAATTATGAGTATCAAAATTGATCTTATTTTAATGATAAATTTTATCTTACTGATGGTGATGGCACTTCTACTAGTAATCTTATTCATAGATATACCTAGAGTAATCTTCGTTTAGGGCAAGCTTGCATTTACAATTTATTGGATAGGTTTTACTTTTTCACTCTTTCTTTTTGCAGGCTTCTTCTACTACTATTGTTCATCAACATGTAACCTTATTAGATCATTTTCCCATCACCATGTCTATTTAAATTAGTGGTAGTTACCTTACACATAATTTCCATATCTTTTGGTTAAATAGTAATTAAGTAATTATTTCTCTTCTCCTACTACACAAAAAATTCTCTCTAGCCTTTGGAATGTTGAACCAAGGCCCTTAGGTCAACTAAGATGGATTCAATGGTGGCATCATGCTACTTGTAGAGTGAAAAATTTTGTTCACTATTATGGTAAGGAAGTGGATCTCATGCTAGACTAGAGTATGATAACATTTAATCTATTATTAACCATCTTTCTAATCAATTGGTTCAAGATCATTTCAATTCTGAAGTTCATCAGGACTTGGTGAGAGCATCATTAGCTTTTCAATAGTGGGATATTTATAGGACACAAAGTGCCTTAACTAAAAGTAGGCTTACTTGGTTAAATATTCAAGAGGAACACAATAAGGAATTTTTCAAATATCTTAATAGTTCATCTCCTTTATATACTTTAGACAAAATTTCTATTGACAATACCATCATCATTGACCATAAAAGTATCATTTTCTATCTTAAAAATCATTTTAAATTCTTATTTACTGCTACCCCTATTGATAAATCAAATTTTGGATAGACTACGATATTGTAGCTGCAATATAATAGCACTAGCTACGTCATTGTATATGTGATATCAAGGGATGTGTGCCAGCCTATAAATACAGCACTTAGGCACATGGATCTATAATAGTTTTCATTCAAAAGTAATAGAACTCTTTTAGTTTTTTTCATAAATTTATTCTTAAGTACTTAGAAGTGTGAAGGCCTTTAGTTGAGCATGACTTAGTAAACAAAGTTTTTATTTGAACATCTTGTACTTGGGCACAAGTGTGACTGGCAATAAAGATCGAGCTATTTCATACTATTGCAACATTCTCCTAATTTACTACTTAGAATAATGTTTACCATTTTCACTTAGACTACTAATTACTACTTTATTAGTTAATGTTTTACTATTCCATGCACTTTACTTTTACTGTTGTTAGTATGCAACATGGATATGACTAATTTTGAGCATAAAGTGTGATCCTTTGGTAACCTAGTAGTATTATTGCTTAGTTTGTCCAGTAGTGAAATACTTAGTAATCCTAGTAATGATTACATAAGCCTAATACATGTATGAAAAATTAGGATTGGATATTCATCAGCATATGATAGAATATATTCATTTACTGCTTTCCTTAGAATTAGAAACTATTTTCACTTTACTATATTTACTAGGAGAAATGGCCTATGAACATCAACATATCATATACCTCACTGTGAGCTAAACCATACATGTAGACTTCACTAGCTTCACATGGGAAGACAACGGTCTTAAACTTAAATCAATTAGTAGCATATTCACATTGCCTCATCCACAGATTATAATCTAGTCATGCATGAACACTTGTGACTTGTATGGTTGGGTGTTGGATTACTTCATTGCTCATCATTGGTGCCATTACCATGGACAAGTTAATGTATGTTAAGTAATTGATTTCATAAAGTTCATTGTATCAAGAACCCAAAGTTAAAATCCATAATTTTCTAATAACTATAAAAAGTAAGCACACTTAAAGAAAATGTCTTAAACCATAACATGTCCTCAAACAAGGATACATCATCACCTACCAAAGAGACAAAAATAGGTAGTGATAGAATTAGTGATGAAGAAGAATGGGGGATGTTGATGCAAACAAGAATCACATATGCCCATGTTGATTCTTATCATCTAGATTTTACTTTCATCTTTCATCAGGATAGTAAAATGAGATGAAGACACATACAAGGCAACATAGTCCTACCTCCAGATCTTGTAGCACTTAACATGCTCCAAACTACCTAAAGAGAAATGAATCTAAATGAAATACAAGAAGGGTACAATGTGACTAAGCATATGACAAGGCCCTCTAAACCCAAAAAGGAGTAGAGGAGGAGATATACTGACATGGAAATCAAGCATGTACATAAAAAAGGAAAGTAGGTTAACACTTCCATTGTCTTGGAAGAACTCAATGCTAATGCATTTCTTATAGAACAACTCCACTAGAATTATGAAGAACCTTCAAAAGCACCAATCATCAAAATTGAGGATCCTGTCAAAGTTCAACTACATTCCACCCTAGCAAAGAGCCCTAAGAGAGAGGCTACTAACTCAATGTATAAGAAGGATTCAAGGCCAAGAGTTTCTACCTAATTCTATAGAGAAGAATACCATAGTTATGAAAGGAGGACAAGCTGACACCATTCTTCTACCACCTCATCTGCATCATCATGATCATTGATGGACTTTGATAGAAGGATACAAAGGCACTAAGACCATGATAGAGAAGAGAAAAGGACTTATGATCACCATGACTATCACCTAAATCATTTAGATGAGAAAGATGAAGGGTATGAACAAAGAAGATATAGGGATCGAAGAGAGGATCAAGAAAGGTATGATCATAGAAGAAGACACTACTACAACAAAGCACACAAACTCGATCATGATGATGAAACCCTAATGGCAACCCATAGCATGATTAACATCCAAGAAGCTATTTACATTTCGACCAGGCATGTGAGGGATAGTCATATCAAATGTCTCGATATAAATAACATGCCAAGATTTTAGGGTGGTTATAATGTTAATCCACAACACCACCTTCAAGCTTACCATGATGCCTACACCCTATAGAATATTGAAAGTGATTGGCATAAGTTAAAATTATTCCCATGAATACTTGTGAAAGAGGCTAAGAGCTAGTACAAATCACTTGAACTTGAATCAATCAAAAGATGAAGTACCATGCTAGAGATCTTCAATGATAAATACCAAACCTGCTCATAGGTATCTAATTTAAGGAAACAAATCTAAGGATGGAAGCAAGGAACTCATGAAACCCTTGATGCGGCAATGGGAAGGTACTATTCACTATTGCATAGATGCCAACCCATGGATTTTCACAACGAAAATAGCTAAGGCACATTGTAGATGGATTATAGAATAAGACTAGAGAAATCCTTAGGGTTAATGCCGAAGGTCGATTATCTAAAATGACTTTCCATTGAATTGAAATACTAATTGACCAAGTGGCAAAGGAAGAAGGTGAGCAACGAAAGAGAGAATCAACTAAAGAATATAATATAGATCCATCCATTAGGAAAAGAAATGCACAAGTTTGTAACACTCAAGAGGAAGAAACCTTGAATAGGAAATTAAAAAGAAAAAATCTACCAATTCAGAAAATGGTAGCTGATATTGCAGCAAAGGTAGAGAAAATGTGGGACTCAGTAGATGAAAAATTTATAACAGCATTAAAAATTATGGAGATGAGAACATAGAAATCATTTGAAAGAGGCAAGGACAAGAAAAAGAAGAAATATTTTGGATGAAATGACAAAGTGGATTTAGTGGTTGAGTACTTAGACACAAGCTTCATCGATGAGAAGGGATGTGTCATATACCAATATGAACATCTTAAGGGATGCTATTCCATGATGGCACACTTATAGGAAATAGGGGCATATGCACTCAACCCCAGATTTTTCAAGAAAAAAAAATGCTCAAAAGGTTACCTTACCCTTTAAGGTAATTATAGGTAGAACTTCCAACCCATGTACTATGCCAATAAAGATTTTCCACAACCACAAGAGTAGTACTATCAGCAATGGCAACAATCCCACTTGTGGGCCATGCCATCAACTTGCCAAAAATATCCATATCAGCAATCAGATCCATATGGAAATTTTGTACAACATTAAATCTCTCTTGGTCATGCTATTGTCTAAACTCTACAATACTACCCAACTAAGTACCAAAAACCAACACTGCCAAGAACAAATCCAAACTTGTTTATGCATCCATCAGTACTTAGTCTAAATCAACACTTGAATCCTTTACCACCAATGCCATCTCCTATCATGTAAGGAAAACTACCATTACAATTATAGTAGAAGAGTACAACAAGGGTGGTTAGTATGCAACAAGAGGTGATCACATACAAATCACAACCTAGGAAACGATTGTTCTTGTGAACAAGTTTTGAAAAGATTTGAAAAATGGGGTGCACATCTACTTCCACCCCATCCACATCCAATCCTCCTCAACACAACAAGATTCCATCTTCATAAAACTCAAATGTCACAATTTTCATGCTTACTCAAATGACCCCTCATTAGATAAAGACATAAGCCCTTTCAAAAAAAAAACTGATCTAGGTAGTCCCTTAGCTTACCTTTAGATAGCAAGACAAAAATCATGCAAAGTTATATTTGATTCTAGGTTATGAGTGAACCTAATCTCATAAGACATGTATTAGGCTTGGAATCTACCATTGCTAAAGAAAAGTAACATCTAGTTAGAGCTTGCAAACTAGTCAATCATAGTTCCACTAGGACAAGTGGATGATGTGATTACAACCATTAGTGGCTGGTCTTACTTTGTGAATTTTCTAGTTATTCATGTGGGGAAAAATAAGGGAGAATTTACAATGATTATGAAAAGAGCTTAGCTTAGTACTGTTGATGCTAAGCTTGAAATTCATGACTTGTCCTTGGAGATTTCCAAGGAAGAAAAAGTTGGTATTATACAAAGACAGAGAGTTCCATGTATCGCATACAGTAATAATAGATGCACTTATGTGCAAAGAGTATGGGCTATTAAATGAGAGGATATTAAGGCATACAAAAAATATGTAGAAGAAATATGTATGCAAAAATGTCTATATGTAGTAGCCACATACCAGGAAGGAACCCAATGGTTGATCACAAATAAAAAGATCGAATCTAATAAATACATGAAAAAGGGAAAAAATTGTTAGTGCCTATGTTAAAGAGATTGATAAGCTAGAACAATTAAGGGAAAGGTACTTCTACCCATGAACAAATCAACAAGAAGAGACAAAATGGGGATGACTGGAGATTCTAGACACTATGGAACCAAAACCATTGGAACTAAAGGCCCCACCGACAACATTGGAATATGCATTTTTAAATAATAAGAAATTGGTAATAATCAATGCTAATTTGAAAGAAGAATAGAAGAGGAAGTTGCTAGATGTTAAAAAATGGCCTACTGCATTTGTGTGCTCTTGTGATGAGATCATGGAAATTAATCCAAGAATCTATCAACATCAAATATACATTGACCCTATAGTCAAACCACAACACCAACCCTAATGAAGACTCAATCTAAAACTAAAAGGAGTAGTCAAGAAAGAGTTGGAAAAATTGCTAAAGGTAGGAATAATATATCCTATTGTGGATAGTGAATGGGTGAGTCCCTTAATAATTGTTTCAAAGAAGAGGGGGGGAGTATTGACTTCCAAATGTTGAATGCTACTACATTCTAGGATCACTTCCCTCTGTCATTTTTTGATTAGGTCTTGGACACCATTGCAGGACATGAATATTTCAATTTTCTAGAATACAGTAGATACAATCAAATCTGCATTACACTTGTAGACTAGGAAAAAATGAACTTCATCAATCCATGAGGAATGTTTGCCTACAAACATATGCCTTTTGGCCTTTGTAATGCATTAGCCACCTTTTAGAAATTGGTATTAAGCATCTTCCAAAAGTAGATAGAAAATGCGTAGAAGTAGTTATGGATGATTTTTTGACATATGGGCTAAATTTCAATTAAGCATTGGATTGGTTAGAGCAGGTACTAAAAATATGTGTAGAAATGAACCTTAAGCTCAACTAGCAGAAGAGCCATCTCATGGTTCATGATGGTATAGTGTTAGGAACAAAAATCTCTAGAAAGGTATCAAGGTAGATCTTATGAAGATTAGAGTCATACAAAATACCACTCATAGGCTACAGCTAGTGAAAGCTATGAGATAATTCTTAGGCCACATGAGATATTATATAAGATTCATAGAAAATGTTTCAAAAATAGCAAAACTACTTATGAAACTCATGAAGAAGGATGCACCCTTTGAATGGACAAAGTCATGCAAAAAGGCATTGGTCCTTCAAGCTTCAAGCTTTGAATTGGTCCAAACCTTTTCATATCATAACCAATGCTTCCCACTATGCACTTGGTTTAGTACTAACACAATTAGATGATAAAAAGAGACCTTATTATATATACTATCCTAGTTGGTGCATCATTGGAGCATAATTAAACTACATCACAATAGAAACGAAGTTGACAACAATAGTGTATGATGAGACATCATTTGATTGGCTTTGATATTAGATAACATTAGATACCTAATGTTGAAGCCCAGGATGTGATGCTGAATATCCAATATTGCAGGGTATATGCTAGCCTATAAATATAGTACTTGGGCTCACGATTTTTAATAAGTTTTTCATAGTTTTTGTCATAGATAGTGATGCTCTTGCAGTTTGTTTTCTCTAGAGTTAGAATATTTTCTAAGTGCTTGTAGTAGGAGTATGAGTGTGTACAGATCTTTGTTCAAACACTGATGTACTTGAGCATAGTGGTGTGATGGGAATAAAAGCAAACCATTTTGATCATCCTTGTAGCACAAGGAATAAATTAATGTTTCCTTGATGCATTTAATATTCATGTACTTTATTCTCATGTATATCACTTTAATGTACTTTAATTAAGTAATTAATTTCCAGTTATTAATGAACACAAGCATGACCACCTCGAGCATACATGTAACACTTGGTAACCTAGAAATGCTTAACATTTGGTAGCCCAATAGTTCTATGCATGTTCAGGATGTGTTTGGAAAGTGGGAATAGGTACTTGTGTTAGGCTAGTTAGGTAGTAGATAAACTAGATCCAAAATTACTCTACCTTTCATTCTTTTTGTAGGTGATTAAATTTATAAAACATAAAAATGATAAAAATCATGTGCCTCAATAATACTTAAACCATATCCTTAAGCTTCACAAGTGTAGTTGGAAAGACAATGAATGTTCTCAATGCCCATTTCACTTCCTAGAGAATTAGTTCACTAGAGAATTATAGGTCCATGAAATTCAATCAGATCATGCATAAACACCTTAGTGATTTGTATGGTTGAGCATAGGGGTAGTTCGCCACTCATCATTGGCACTGTTTCCAAGGAACTTTTGGTTGTTTCGTGGAATATCTAGATTTAGTGAGAATTATTCAAATTGTTGGAATGAACCTTAGATCATATCACATTATAAGATTACTACAACAATTTTAAGATGCACACTACATTTTTATTTTTCTAACATAAAATGTCATCTTCTCACAGTAGCAATTCTCTGCCCAAGTCTAATGAAGTACATCCACTAATGCCTTAACAATACCGAGTGGTATATGCTCATCCTAATGAGTATGTATTCAATTTCACCTTCATCATACACCAAGATGAACAACTATAATGAAATGACATGGAGGGAAACATGGTATTACTATCCAATCGATCCATTCCTGCAATGCTCCAACAAATGTTTATATGATGGTGTCTCCAAGGACTTCATGTTGAGTATGTGATGCAAGATAATGATGCTAGGGATTATCATCCCATTGAGGCAGAATGTATTATTGATTGCCAATTAGAAAAATGTTATGAATTTGCGAGGGGTAAAGGATTTAATGATTCCTCATTCTTGTTGTACCAAAAATATGGTGGAGAGCCCTTCTCTAGGGATTTTCCATTCAATGAAATTCCTCTCTTTAACTTTGGTGGAGGCCAAAACTAGAACTTGTATTCCATGATTCAAAATATTGGTTTTGGTAAGAATGGATCTAATGACAAAGAAGGATCCAAAGAGGCAAGTCAAGGTAGGGATGTGGACAAGAAACAAGATCATGATCATGGTTATGATCATTGAAGAGGTGGTAGTAGGAACTATGATGGTGCTAGTCCTCCTTCCTCTTCACTTTCATCATCATCCTCTTCTTCTTTTGGCTCTGATAGCAACTGTAGGGGATGCAACTGTGATGAAGGTAACCAACAAGATTAAAATGATTGAAGGGACCATCAAGTAAGGTAAGACCAAGGGCATAGGCATTCAAGAGAGATGCGATGCCATGAATGAAGGGGTAGTAGAGGGCATCACAAGCACCAAAATCATGGCCTTGATGAGCCTTTGCTTACTACCTGAAGTGTGCTAAACATCATAGAGGTAGTTCAAATTCCAATAAGGCATGTAAATGATAGTTGGATCAAAAGATTAGACATGAATAATATCCCTAGGTTCAAAAGGGGATATAACATAGATTCCTTGAACCATCTCTAAGATTTTCAAGATGCATGTGCCTTGCAAAACATAGAGAATAAATGGAAAAAGCTTAAGTTGTTCCCACAGACACTCATTAAAGAAGCATAAAATTCGTACCAATCCTTAGAACTAGAATCTATCAGATGATGGAGTACAATGCTTGAATTATTCAATGATAAATATCAAACATACTTCAAAGTGTCCAACTTGAGAAGGTAGATCCAAGGATGGAAACAAGGAATACATGAACCCTTAGATTCCTCCATCATCCAATACTCTTCTTTAATGCTCAAATGTCCTGGCCATGGTTATTCTCAACTAGATCAACTTCATCACATTGTAGAAAATATTTGATCTAAAATGAGGAGAACCCTTGGTGTTAATACCCAAGGAAATTTATCAAAATTAAGTGCCCGTTATATCCAAAGATTGATTGACTAGGTAGCTAAAGAGGGAGGTGAATTGAAAAAATGAGAAAGTGCAAAAAAGTATAATCACGATCCTTCCATTCATAAGAGGAAGGTTCAATTCTGTGATAGTGAGGAAGAATCAGCACTTGATGAGGTGACAAGAAGGAAATCCTTATCACTCCAAAAGTCTCAATCCAAAATTACAGCCAAGGTTGATTGATTATGGGACTTGATGGATAACAGATTTCAAGCTATATTAAAAATTGTTGAAGAGTCCAAAGAACAAGGTAGTGATTGTGAATGAAAAAGGCATAAGAAAGTTGAAAGTGCCTATCAAAAAGGTAAGGGTAAGAATGTTGCAATAGAAGAAGTTCTCAAAAGTGAATCGGATGATGATGGTGGGTGTGACATCTGCCTAGGGGATGTTGCCCCATAGTGTCACACTTGTAGGAGCCTAGGGTATATGCTTTGAATTTATGAATAGCACAAACACAAACATCCAAAAGATTCTCTTATCCTCAAGGTAATTCTTGGTAGTTCCATAAACCAAAATAGTATTATCCAAGTGGAACTCCACCATAACCATATGAGAAATATCAACAGTGGTAGCAACCATAGTCACGGGGGCTTGCACCATCAAGAAAGTAATACACTTACCAACAACCTAATCCCTATGGGTATTACGTTCAACAATCCTTATCTTCACATGACTCCTCCAGTCACATTTCTACTTTCCAATCTCACTACCATCCTTCTAATTATGATTGAACTCATTCTCCACATGCAAGAAGGGATACCACATCCTACCCTTATCCTCCTTTTGTTCCTACACATCTTCTTCCTCCGACCGCATAGCTACCACTTGCTCCACTTATGTAGGGTGAACTACTAGTTCAACTACAACAATGTAATGCTACCAAGGTCGTTAATCTACAACCAATTCATCAACCAAGTGGTTTAGATACTTGATCAAAGAAAAGACCTTTCTTCTAATCATGTAGTCTACCTAAGCCCTCAAATACACCTATGGTTGATAATCCTATTCCTCCATCTTCCTCTGTATTAAATTTTTTTGAGTTCCCTTCAAACCAAATATCATTCAAGATCCACACTATTATGCTTACTCATGTTGTATCTAATTGGATCCATGCTAGAAACCTTTCCAAGAATTTAGAAGATCCTAGAAGTCCTCTTATCTATTTATAGATTGCTAGGAACAAACCATGCAAGGCTCTTCTTGATTTCTGTTCCAATGTTAACCTGATCTCTCATAAGATGTATATTGCATAGAACTTACCTCTTTTAAAAAATAGCAATATCATATTAGAATTGGTATACCAATACATCACTATTTAATTGGGAATAGTGGAAGACATTGTAACCACTATCTATGAGTGGTCTTATCCTACTAATTTCCTAATGATCAAAGTGGAGAACTACAAAGAGGACTTCCTAGTCATCACAGGAAGGGCATGGCTAAGCACCATTGATGCAAGAATGGGCATCAGAGATCTTTCTCTAGACATATCCAAAGAAAATGCATTTAGAAAGATCAAGAAGAAGCAAGTACCATGCATCACATATAACAATACAAGGTGTAATTATGTGTAGAAACTTTGGACAGTGAAATGAACATCCATATCTACATGCAAGAAGTGTGTACTAGAAGCAAAAATTCAAAGGTGTCTATACATAGTAGCCACAAAATAGAAGAGCACCCAATAGCTGACCACACTTTGCATAGAAGCAACTAAGAGCCTAACATGTGCATATGTTATAGGCATGAACAAACTAGAGCAAGTTCATCACCAACTCTTTGATGATGTAAATGAATATGGAAACATTCAAGAACCATTTTTTGTTGCCATTTGTTAATCAGGTATTGGAAACTATATTTGGGCATTGCTACTATAGTTTTCTAGATGGTTATAGTGGCTATAACCAAATCCAAATCATGCCTAAAGACCAAGCCAAAATAACATTCACAAGTCCTTAGGGAACTTTTGCATATCACAAGATGCCTTTTGGTCTATGAATGCCTGTACTACCTTTCAACACTTGGTCCTTAGCATTTTTGAATACGAAATTAGTAGTGGTGTGGAAGTCTTCATGGATGACTTCTCCACCTATGGAGCTACATTTGAGCATGCCCTAGATTGCCTTGAGCAAGTGATGAAACAATATGTTAAGAAAAACCTTAGGCTCAACTAGAAAAAGAGTCACCTAATGGTCTAGGAAGGCATTATATTGGAGAAAAAAATATCACAAGTAAGGATTGAGGTTGACCCCAAAAAAATAAGGGTCATCCAAGGAATAATTTGCCAACTAGAAACTATCAAAAATGTTTGGTCATTCCTTGGACATACTAGCTACTACTGATGATTCATAGAAAATTTCTCTAAGATTGCAAAACCATTGGTGGAGCTAACAAAGAAGGATGCTTCATTTTCCTAGACTACAGAATATGAATGAGCATTCCAATAGTTGAAAGAGAAACTCATAGAAACTCCAATCCTACAAGCACTCGATTGGTCCAGACTATTTCATGTTATGATGAATGCATCAAATTATGCCTTGGGAGCTATGCTTACACAGATGGATGACAAGAAACATCCATATTACATCCACTACACTAGTTGAAGTGTTGTGGATGCATAACTAAACTACACCACCATAGAAAAAGAATTGATGGCAAGGGTGTTTATTCTAAAAATGTTTAGGCATTATGTGCTTGGATACAAAGTGTTTGTGTACATATACCAAAGTGTCATCTACTTCTTGGTTAACAAGCCAACAATGAGCCCCCATGTCATATGATGGTTGGTGATCTTACAGGAATTCAATCTCACGATAGTAGATTGAAAGGGCAGTAAGAATGTGGTTGCTAATTACTTGTCTTAGTTATGATGGGACAAAAAAGAGGAAGAAATCCCACTATTTGATATGTTTCCTAAAAAACACCTCTTTGCTAGGGCTATAACTAAATAATTGACTAATGAGCCTAAATGGTATGATGACATTCTTACCTATCTTCTCATCCAAGAGAAACCACAAGGGTTGGACCATCAAAAGAAATAGTAGTTTCTTCACCAAGTAAAATGATTCATGGATATTAATAGACACCTCTACAAGATGTGCACCAATGCCCTAGTTTGTTGGTGTGTCCCTAATGCTAATCAACTATGCATTCTCCAAGATACTCATGAAGGTCCTTGTAGAGGCCACTATGTTGGAATATGCACAGCCATTAAGATCTTGATGGTAGGATACTATTGGTCAATAATCTTCAGGGATGCTCACCAATATGTCTGCTCTTGTGAATAATGCCAACAAGATGATGGAATGACTACTTGAATGGAGGGACCTCAACAATGTATTCAACCACTGGAATCCTTCAACATCTGGGGAATTAGCTTCATGAGTCCAATCACACGCATGTCAAATAAAAAGGCTTACATCATAGTCATTGTTGATTATTATACAAAATGAGCAAAATCAGCAATCATCATTGACTATACATCTTCTATTGCTACTCATTTTGTACAAAAAAATGTTGTAAATAGATTTGGTGTGCCGTGTACATTAATTTTGAATAATGGAACTCATTTTATAGCCACCACCTTTTAGAAGCTCATGCAATTCTTGGGGGTTGAACATAAATTCACAACACCCTACCATACCCAAGCCAATAGTCACACTAAGGTTGCCAATAGGGAAATCACAAGAATTCTAACAAGAACTATTAGCAAATATAGGAAAGAGTGGAGCACAAAACTCAATGATGCCCTTTGGACTTACCACTTAACATGGAAACTTCGTATAGGCTACTCTCCCTATGAGCTTGTGTATGGAAAATTACCAATACTCCCTATTCAATCCAAGCTCCATACACTATCAAAAACCTATGACCTTGACCTTGACTTGAGTCTAGCATAAAAAGAAATATTGATGAATTTCAACTTGCCAGATAAAAACCAATTGGTGGCCCTATCATCTAATGAGTTGTATAAGCCATTCGACAAAAAGAACCATGATTTTAAAATTAGGAAAGTCAAATTTCAACAGGGAGATAAGGTTTTCTACTAGAACCCCACACATGTACCTCAACAAACTAAGTTCCAAATGTTTTGGGAAGGACCTTATATAATTCATGAAACTTTTCCTTTGGGGGTCATGATGATCTACAAACCTAAGAGCCTAGACAAGAAATAGTTGATCAATATACAACACGTCAAACCTTTCCATGAGCATAAGCCATCAAATACAACAAATGCCTCATTAGATGGATAACCACATCCCATATTTCAAATCTCCTCCTTGTAACTCAATCGAGGGGGAGATGGCCATCCACACTAACTATATAAGTGGCTCCTTAGTTTTTCATTATTTTTATTTTACACATTTTTATTTTGCAACTTTTTGTTTTACACATTCTTTATTTTACATATGCTTATTTTCATGTTATTAAGATTTTCTAATTTTTGTTTTACAACATTGTTAGTACATTTTTTATTTCATAAATATTTTACACTTTCTTTTATATTTTCTTTTATTCTAATGTGATTTTCTAACTTTTTGTTAATAAGTTCTAAGCATAGTGGTAATTCATTGCTTGATGGTGGTATGTACTATGTTATTATTTGATTGTTGGCGTTTGCATTCTAGTTTTGAATTTTGTTACTGATAATGAGAACATGGTTTCTTTTTGTACAATAGGCAATGAGTCCACAACATCTACCCATCTACAAACTCTATGGTTTTCCTTGTTCTGCAAATGTCCAATCTCTTTTTCATTAAAAAAACTATAATGAATTTGTAACTTTGGTAGTTTTTGGAATTGGAAAGGATTTAAAGGTTTGAACAAGATGTGACTTTAAAGGGATTTGATATTCTTTGTCCTTTTCTAATTGCTTGGATGCATATGTATTTTCATGGATTTCTTAACATTCCATGTTGACCAATAAAGGAAGTTGAATAAGTCTTTTCATGGTGTGGTTCTCATAAAAAAACCAAAACAAAAACACAATGGGAATTCAAAGCACACTCCTTAGACACAATAAATGAATAAGTCTTTGCATGGTGTGGTTCCCATTTCAGAAAAAAAAACGAATGGGAATTCAAAGCATACCCCTTGGACAAAATAAATGGGCCACAAGAAGTAGTTATGGAACTAGAAAGACATGTTACCCATGCCTGAAGGTCCCCTATAACTAAGGCCCTTCCTCAGTTCATACTTTTCTTTTCTTCTCTAATAAGGAATAGTGGTTGTTCTATGGGAGCACTCTTGTATCTCACAAGGTTGGATTGGTCTTAAAATGATGATGCAAGGTCATTGAATGTGGTTGGTTTTGGTCTAGACTAAGGATGAATTTTCTCAAGTTATTTAACCATAAAATTCACAAAGGACTTCATGTAACCTTAATCAGTGATGAATCGTGGTTTTTTCAGGTGTTGATATCGGACCCTCGATAGCGGACCCTTTATATCAAACCCTCAATATCAAGTACATGATATCACACCCTAGATAATGATATCAAATACAGAATATTATGGTTCCTATGTAAGCCTATAAATACCACATTTAGGCACATAGGAAGGGGGAGTTAGTAGGTGTAAGTGTAGAGTCTTTTTATTCATTTTTAGTTTATTTCAATCATTTCCCTTGTGCATGTCTATAGTGTGATGATTGTAATTGTACGAAACCTTTATTTGAGTGTTGTAATGACGGAAAATTTCAGCAGCTGGAATACCAAACAAAATCTGTGTATACAGTCTTAACCACAGATCCGTGTGAGGGCTGCACTGGAAAAGAAAACGAATCCGCAGTGCCCTAAACGGTCTTGTCGATCAGACAGGGACTTACTAAATCAGTAAAACGATGGAGATTATGGATGGTGCATGGAACGATTTGATTTGATAGGTCGCAAAATAAGAGAAAAAACAATGCAGATGAATTATAACAATGATAACACTAACACAGTAAAAGGGATCAGACATGAGAGAAACGTGTGGTTTCAAGATCTATGGCTTTGACCCAAAAATTGAATATTTTGTATATCATGTTACACTAGGGAGACCTCGATTGCCTTGTGTAAAACAGACACAAAATAACAGGGAAAACTGTCTAAGCAGAAATACAGAATGGAGTCCGATCTACCTCGTAGGCCAGAGATGGGATGCAAGGAAGGTCAAGTTCTGACGTCTATTGATCAACTGCGTCTGACCAATAGAAACTCACAAACCACACCAGATGATCTCTTGATCTCTGATCTGCTCCTTTTGCCTTAGGTAGCCTTTGCTCGAGACTTCTGACGATCACTAATGGAGAAAGTTGTGTCTTCGCCAAAGAGGTAATCGCACCTGCTACCAATGCTCAGGAAAAATGTCTCCTATCTCTGTGGAAAGATAGTGATGCCAGAAAATGTTGCTCTCTCTCTCTGTCTTGGTGTCATTTTTTTGTTGTCCCTCTTTTTTTCGCCAATTGGGATATTTATAGGTTTGACAATACGTGGAGAAGGTGTGGGTATGATGACACGTGTTTCAAACTCTTTAAAAGATCGTTGACTTGGCTGTCCTTGTATTGACATCCATGACTACGCACAATACGCGCATCTGTGTATTGTGCGTATGGATGACAAACATGGATCGGGCATGTCTCAGTTGATTTTGGGCTACATTACGCTTGTACGCATTACGTCGCATGTGAGAGCGTAATAAAGCACCCAAGAAAGTGACTCAAGCTGCTTTACGTTGGTTCACGCTGCCAAGCGTAGTGAAGCGTAAACAATGGTTAACTTGATGATGGATTATGCTGCGTACGCTGCGTTGCGTAATGAGCGTAACTTGACCTGTTGCGCTTCCTTTGGGTCCTTTTTTGACATTTCCAAAGCTCGTTACGCTGTCTTGCGTAACAGAGCGTAACTCTGCCCTTGGACAAAAGACTTAGTAGAATACACAAGGGGTCGCATATTATGCTGCTTAGGCCTTAGGCTTCGTCAAATCTGCTGAAGTAAACTGCCTTCTAATGTCAGACTATGTTATGCTGAGTGTCATTATGCTACATTGCGTACTATAGCGTAAAGACGGAAAACATAGTGAGATAAGAAATCTGCGAAAAGAAACTAAAGTCTTGATGTCGCGCGCCTCTTTGCCTTGCCCTGCCTTGTTCTTCTTTCTGGAATTCTATCATGTACTTTTGTTTGAATCGCGAATCTTCGCCTGAGGCCGACTCACAATTTTCACGGTGTTTCACTTTTCACATTCACACGAGTATTGGAGAAGAATGTTACATCTAGAGTTCATACAAAAACACTGTGTTCAATCACAAAGGCAAAAATCCTAGTTGTGGTGGAGGCCACCCCAAAATTGGTCACACCTTTCATATCATCTAAACCTAAGTGCTTATTAGGTTCAACATCCTATTTCCCCAACTGTGTCAACATCCTCTATCTCACCACATTATTATCATTCTCCTAAGTATTATCAATCCATATCCTATCCAACACGATCAACACCTCATGTGCCTTACACTTCTCCTCACCCTCAATATTCTTATCCTTCACCTTCTTCTACATCGCCACCAATTGTACCCAAAAGGTTTGCACCAGAACAANAGCGCCTCTTTGCCTTGTCCTGCCTTATTCTTCTTTCTGGAATTCTATCATGTACTTTTGTCTAAATCACGAATCTTCGCCTGAGGCCAACTCACAATTTTCACGGTGTTTCAATGGCCCCTCTTTGTTGACGATTAGAGGGCTTGCCCAAAAGATGTCGACAAAGAATACGAAACACTGGAGAGGCCAAAGCACTAACAGCGTTCATCAATGGCTATTCAAGTGTCGCCCTGTCAACATAGAAGAGCAAAGATGGAGGAAGTAGGAGATAGGATTGTACAGGAGGAAACAGGTTTGGGGAAGACTCAAATGAGTAAGGACGTCTTTTTCATGCATAAGCAATTAGGCTTTCTCCTGTAGGTGCATTAGCATGGAGTTATGCCGTCATTTTGTAGATGAAGGGGTTGCATAGATGAATTTTGTTGTGTCTACACGGCCTGGGTGGATGTGTTTCACCCATTCTGCCACCCCCCATTTTTTTGTGTGTCTGTTAGGCAAATTGCGCTATGCCGATTTATGGACTTGATTGTAATGCGAATGCAGAAAGCGGGTGCTGCATGCATAAATTTTGCAAACAGGAAGCAGATGGTAGAGATGCAGTACAGTAAGAGCTGAGGATAGGATTATAAGGGGAATAGGGATGCACTTCTAAGTGGACAAGCTATCCTGAGCAGCCATTTCAAAACGTTGTTTGTACTTCACCGCTCAGATGAATGCATCTTTGAATGACCTTCTCGAAGCAAGTAACCTGCAACCAAAGAAGAAAATAGATGATACCATTGTCCATGCGAATTGTAGGCAAGGTTGTTGAAACAAGTGCTATTAGAGGCAAGATAAATTGGTCGGGCCATGAAGGAGGAACTGTAGCACAAGGCCCGAGTTTTCACTCTTAACGCTCGGCCCAGCATATCGCTGCCAAAGATCATCAGACTTGGCACACCTGAATGGTCATGTAAAGGACCAGCCAGATGAATCTGTGAAGCCAGGGCCTGATAGCGATGATGAGCGGAGATTCCCAAAGCCGTAGTTGATGTGCACGCTTTTGGGGCTCCAGATGGCGAAATGAATCTCTCAAAGGTGCCACCACTGAAATAGGTGTGGTGACGGTATCTTCGAGGGGTTAGTAGTATGCCCTTCAGTACATCCGAGGAATCAATAGAATGCCGGTGAGGTAGTGACGCTGGAATGGTTCCAGCGTCCCATCCCATGTGTCTTGCAGCTGCACAGAGATAATCACGCTCGCTTGAGTTGCATGAGAGTAGTTTGTGAGCCCCAGTTTTAAGTCCTGGGAGATTGTCATTGCTGATTTTAAGTCTCAGCAGATCGTGGTCCCAGTTTAAAGTCTGGGCAGACCGAGAAATGCTAGTTTTATGTCGTAGCAGACAGTGGCGGGGCTGATTTTTGGTCTCAACAGACCTTGCTGTGGATGTCATTTTTATGTCATGACCCAAGGACAAGTCTATGTCGGTTTTACATCTCAGCAGACGGTTACTTACCTTTGTCATTTTTATGTCATGAAGGACAGCCTGTGCCAGTTTAGCGTCGTGGTGGACGCGTGCAAAAGATGCCAGTTTTCCGTCTTGGCGGACCTATACAACATTGCTAGTTTTACGTCGTAGCGGACAGTTACAACTTGCTAGTTTTGTATCGTGGCGGACGGTCAGTGCCAGTTTAGTGTCGTGGCGGACACGTGAAGGGAATGCTAGTTTTACGTCATAGCAGACATTTTTTGCCAGTTTAACGTCGTAGTGGACGATGGTGGCCATACCTGATATTCACACTGGAGATGCAATTATATGTAGTACCGCTTCAGATATATATGATTGATAGAAATTTGGTAACTCGTTGGCGTCGACATCCGCTAACTTGAATGCTCCACTACTATACGCGTCAGTCACCAAGAAAGGGCCCTCCTAGTTTGCAGAGAATTTGCCTACTGGTTCGCGAACAGCCTTGAGAACTAAATTCCTTTCATGATCGGACGCTACTAAAGATTGTGATGATGCTTTTGCCTCTGCTTATCTTGATACTTTTCGATTGTATCAAGCGTCTGTATTCACTTCTCTTCTACTGAGTCCAAATCCATAATCCGGGACTTGGTGTGTTGAGCCTCATTTATAATTGTGGAGAGGACCATTCTCAGAGAAGGAATTTGCAACTCGAGAGGCAGCACTGCTTCAGATCCGTAGACTAGGCTATAGGGTGTACTGTCTATAGCCGTCCTACATGTAGTATGATACGCCCATAGCACATAGAGGATTTTTTCATGCCACCGTCTCTTGTTGTTTTCGAGCATCTTCTTGAGCAAATTGATGATGACTTTATTTGTTGCTTTAGCTTGACCATTCACTTGTGGGTAGTAGGGTGAGGAAAAAGATTGTTTAATGCCAAGGCTATCACAGAAGGATTTGGTTTCCGTACTACTAAACTGTGGTCCATTGTCGGTCACGATAGTCATCGAGAGACCAAATCTGGTTACAATGTTTTCTAAGATGAAATGGCAAATCTGTTGAGATGTAATCTTCCTTAAAGGAATAGCTTCTACCCACTTCATAAAGTACTCAGTTGCGGTAATTATGAAGCTATGACCTGCGAAAGATTCTGGCGTGATGGGACCTATAATGTCTAGTCCCCATCGTTGAAAGGGCCATGTTATCTGAGTTGTATGTAACTCTGTAGGCGACACGTGTATAAGATTTGCGTGACGATGACACGTGTCACAAGTTTTAACCTTTGTTAGGCAATCTTTTTCCATGCGTGGCCAGTAGTACCCTAAGCAGCGAATTTTTGAAGTCATAGCCCATGGTGCTACGTGTCCTCCGCATAATCCCTCGTGAACCTTGCCAACGATACGCTGTGCTTGGTCCTTATTAACATAGGTAAGCAGCACACCATCAAAAGAGCGTCTACAGAGAGTACTGTCTCCTATGATTACGTACTACCTAGCTCGTTTGCGGATTGCATCTTTCTGCGTGCGTGTCAATTCGTGCGGTAGCTCGCCTTATAAGAGGTAAGTTTTAATGTTGTCATACCATTCTGGCGTGCTTTCTTTGAGAAGAGAAGATATTTGTGCCACCTGAACGATAGAACCTGTACAATCTGTTATTAAAGCAGGACAAGTGTCGAGTAGATGTGAAGGCACGTTTAAGGCCAGAGTAGCCAGTGCATCGGCCAGTGTGTTATCATTTCGTGGCACGTGTTGGGCATCGATGGTCGCGAATTGCTTCAGAAGATCTTTAGCCATATCGCAGTAGGGCTGTAAATGTGCAGCTTTGTAGGCATAGACTCTTGTGATTTGATTGATAACAAGCATCGAATCACTCCTAACTGCCAAATGCCGAACATCGAGTTTGCTTGCAGCTAGTAATCTTCTGAGGAGCCCCTCGTACTCTACCACATTGTTCGTACAGGGGAAAGTCAAGCGATAAGCGTGAAGACGTACATCCTCAGATGATAGCGTAATGATGGTGGCAGCATTGCCACCTCTAGCAGTTGAAGCTTCGTTGAAATACAATGTGGCTTCGGGGCCTGTTAAGATAGGGCTTACACTATGTACATATTCGTCTAGAAATTCAGGCTCTATGGTTGCCTGACTATCAATAGGAGATGTTACTAATTGGTCAGCTATGGCCTAGCCCTTCGTAGAAGATTGGCCAATGTAATGCAAATCGAATTTTTCCGTGATAGCCTTCCAACAAGCTATTTTGCTACTTTCATACAAGTTATGCGTAATGGCCCTAAGGATATTATTTCTACAGATGATGTTAACTTGGCTACAGAGAAGATAATGTCTGCACTTTTTGAGCGTAAATACTAACGCTAAGCACTTACGCTCCACTTCGTTATACCTCGTTTCATACGCACATAGAGCGTGACTCAAGTAGTAGATGGGTACTTCTGACCCATCATCCCTCCTTTGACAGAGTAACGCTACTAAGGCTACGTCTGAAGTTGAGATATAGATGTAGAATGGTTGATCCCTTTGCGGTGGGAAAACTATTGGCAAGCACTAAAGTTCCTGCTTCAAGCTGTTGAATGCATGCTGACAATCATCCGTCCATTCGAAATTAACCCCCTTCTTAAGCAAATGTTGCATAGGGTGTAGCTTGTCGGGTAATCTTGAGATGAACCGCCTAATAAACTGTAACCTTCCCTGTAGTCTGTGTAATTGCTTAAGACTTGTAGGGGGTGCCAATTCAACAATGGCTTTGACTTTGTCAGGGTCTACGTGTATGCCAGCTTCCGATACCACAAAACCCAGCATGCGTCCGATTTTGACTCCGAACACACACTTTTTTGGGTTAAGTCGGAGGTCATATTTAGAGCATCTTTTGAGGACAAACTCCAGGTCCTCTGAATGATGTTCAAACTTTAAAGACTTAACAGGTATATCGTCGACATAATCATTCAGCCTTCCTAAGAGGTAATCGCTAAAGATGTACGTCATAGCTCGTTCATATGTTGCTCCAGCATTTTTCAAGCCAAAAGGCATCATGGTGTAGCAAAAGGTCCCCCAGGGTGTCATAAATGTCGTTGTTAGTTGATGTTCTAGGTTGATGCGTATTTGATTGTAGCCTGAGAAGCCATCCATAAAGGACAAAAGCGCATGCCTAGCAGTTGTATCCACTAATTGGTCGATACTCGGCAATGGAAAGTTATCCTTGATTGTAGCTTTGTTCAAGTCTCGGAAGTCTATACAAATGCGTATTCCTCCAGTCTTTTTGGGAACTACTACAATATTGGATACCCAGTCCGAGTAATAAACTGCGCAAATGAAACCTGCCTGGTACAGCTTATTGATTTCATCACGTACTACTAGCGCGACTTCTGGCTTGATCTTTCGTGCTTTTTGTCTAACAGCTTTGATATAAGAATCTAGAATTATGTTATGTTGAATTAATCTTGGGTCTAGTCCTGGCATATCCTTGTATGAACATGCAAAGACTGTTATGTTACTCTGGAGGACTTGTTTTATGTCATCATGTGTCTTTTGGTCTAATAGAGAACTAACCTTGAGAGTTTTGGTCTCGCCCCTATGCATAACCACAGAAATCTCATTGAGTGGATCCTCGGTCACATCCCCAACTTCCAGATCTAGCATGTGCATCGATTGCTCTGGCCAGTCTAGAGATGTTTCTAACGTGGCTATGATTATGTCATTAAGGGCTAGGTTGGTTTCTATTAGTATGGGATCAAGCTGTCTAATAATTTCACCATGTGGACTTGCTAAAACTAGCGGTACAGACACCACTTCGTCCATCTGTGGATTATCCTGCAAAAGTGTCAAATGCACGAGTAATTAGGTAGATACTAAGTTTGATGCTATAAGTTTTGAATGAATATGTTTAATTTAGTATACAGGAAGTGACGTGACATTGCTGCGTAAAGGTAACTGAATTTTAAAGTTTGCGAACAGCCTGTAATTAATGAGACCTGATTACGAGGAGATAAGCTACAGTAGTTTAGGGTCATTTCGGACCGTAATGCGTGCGATATCTGGCACAATTAATGCCTTGATCCCCAGGTTCCAGCTCATACTGACACCATCATTTGGGTAAGTCTCGCTGCAATCGGATATCAAGTCGGTTAAATCTTGCATATAAGTAAGCATTTTTTAGTAAGAACGGGCTATTGGCTATCGCGAATTTGAATTTCTAACTGTTACAAAATGAGAGGAAGAGGAGTGGAATTTTAGAGCGCGTAGATTACAAAGATGTGGAAGTGTGAAACTGTGAAAGTTTTGAGGCTATGACAATGGCGCCTAAAGCGAAGAGGAAGAACATGAAATTGGCTAAAATCGACGAGGTGCAAGAGAATCTGCAGCGCGCTTCGCAGGCTATGGTCGAAGTGAGGGACCCTACGCCTTTGAACCGGTAGGCCATTCCTTGCGTACTTGTGTTGTTTTAGCAGTGTTTATTTCTATAGCGTTGTTTCGTGTAAACAAGGGTTTAATGGTGTGCGTTTATCGCCGTTGTCGGGGACAAACCTTGCGTTGTTGCAAGGGTTTGGGCGATTTCGACATGAATGGCTAAGCATAATTTGTAGGTTTCCTGTATTTAAACATGCAAATGTAAATCTAGACGTTGATCTGTTTATTGCATTTTCTGTACAGTGTTATGTTTAGGCCTATCTTAATTGTCCTAGATATCGTTGGGGTTTTGTGCTGCATAAACCCAATCATGCCTAATGTCCCTCCTTCGCACACTCGATTGCATGGGAGGGCCATATGGTTTCGAAAGGGGGCGCTGGAGTTTCTGCAGTTTTTACTGCATAACTACAGTGTTATTATATGGTCAAATTTGTCAGGCGATGTTGCTGGTGCCATTTTGGAGCACCTGTTACTGGGTCCTGCACAGGGAATTTTGGCCTTCTTGACAGACGGAGTCATCGATACTGGTCGTCCCGAGGACCGAGACCTTAGCGCCCAAGGTTTGAGGTGCTTAGGCTGGATCTAGGAAATGGCCCAGTTTAGTTGCTACCACGCATATAACACCTTGTTTGTGGCCTGCCATGTCTCGACCTATTTCCAGAACCCACCAAGAACAATGTACTACTCATGTGGGTAAGCGATTTTGTTGGCTACATTGTCATTATCTGTCTATTTTCTGAGTTTATTGTGAAGCGTAAGATGAACTTATATGGTGTGGTACAGGTTCTTCATCCACGAGAATAGGTTAGTAGGTGATGGTGACACCTTAACCTGGACTGAAATGGCAATAAAGGCATTTACCTCTACTAGTAACATGCGCGCTGGTGTTATGGGGCAGATCGGCTTTGACATTCATGAATACCCCACCCATTATGCTGACGCTTTCGAGAATTGCCAGAATCTCGAGTGGCTACATGACGACTGGACCTTGGATCCGCCCCTTACCGTTGTGAATGTGCAAAGATAACTTCCTCCCTTTCCATTGCCATTTGGACCCGGTAAAACTACTGCGTATTCTATTATTGCGTGGCGTAATTGTGAATTGTGAATGTTGGTGTGATAGTGTTTTGTTTGACTTGTGTTTTACATTACTTAGTCAGGGAATCTCGGGAGATTACCCTTAAAATTTCCGGCCGCGAGGCGAATACCCTCCTCTTCCGCTACGGCAACATGAAGGATGCACAATGCTGGCTCGGCCACGTGGCAGCCCCAGTTGCAGTGGTCACCAAGATAAGAGAAGCAAGACTAATGCATTTATTTTTAGCCGTGACCCCTGATGTCCCCGTCAGTGAAATGTTAACCCTTGTCAACTCCTTTAGCAAAAAGGCTGAGCACTTTTGCATGCGTGTGCATGGTGTACGTGTAAGTTTTGACATTGACGCTCAGCTCTTTGAAGATCTTTTCGGCGTCCCCTCTAACGGCCTTCCCATAGAGGAAAAGGCGAAGAGGAGTCTTGACTTCCAGAAGTGGCTAGAGGACTGGGTAGGGGTCAAGAAAGAGACTAAAGGGATTCCTTGTGAAAGCATCAAACTAGAAATCGCGAAGACAGTGTATCCCCTCTTTCAGGCCTGAGCTTTCCCCAAAACACTCTCGCAGGGGTGATTCTTTTCCATAGAGTAGACCCGTATTCAACTGGGCAAGCTACTTTGCTAAGGGGCTGCGCACTGAGATGATCAGGCTTCGCAAGAAGCTCGAGTCTCATTTCAATGTGCATTATGCCTTCTTCATAGCCTGGCTTCGGCGTTTTACTGAATTCTTGATCATCCAAAGGAATGGGGTCTGGGTGCAACAAGACCGAGACCAGCTATCCAGACCTTGGATTGCCCACATTTTCAGCACCAAACGTGGACAGGATCCCTCGGAAGGGATTGGGGATTCTCTGTCTATAACAACTAGAGGTTTGGCAGCGTCTCAACTGCGAGGCCCCGACAGTATAGGCGGGATAATGCCTACTTACACTGGCGATGCATCTCGAGGGAAACGCCTGGCAGTAGAAATTGTAGAACCTTCAGCTCAGTGTAAAAGGCTTCGTATAACCGAGGCCTCTGTGGAGCCTGGGAGTGGCACAGGTCGAATCGTGGAAGTCAGGGTTCAGCGGAATAAACCTCCACCTGGTAAGCATGGAAGAAATATATTGCAAGTTGTATTACATAATGTTTATTTAAGATATTTTGAAGTGTCATAAGCGTATTATGTGATATGACGAGAAAACGTTATGGAGCAGCTAACCCCTGAAACAGGGGCAATGATGCTAAGTCATGGGGAAGGGGCCCCAGTTTTAGAAAAAGAGGCCCCAACTGTTAGGGTGAGCCACGTACAGATTCCTGTGCATGAGGAGGCCCCAACTGTTGGGACGAACGACGCACAGACTCTTGTGTGTGAAGAGAGGAAGGAGGCAGAAGATGTTGGGGAGCTTCCTACTGTTACTGGTAGAGGTAATGATCATGTTGGAAACTTTGTAGAATTTTGTTAATAATTATAGTTTCTAACTTGACTACGCTACAGGAGAAGAGGATGCTTCCACGTCCGCCGCTGTGGGCAGAGTGTGGAGAGACTTTCCCGACAAGTTCACCTTCATGGAAGGCGTTGTCAGCGATATGATCGAGCATCTCGAGCACGTCGATCCTAAAGCTAGTACGCTGTAGTTATAAGAGGTTTATTTTATTGTACAGTAGTAATGTGTCATATATATTGACAATGTTTTCTGTTAGGAGCTCACCTTCAATGGGACCCAACGGAGCCCATTGATTTGGACACAGTAGAGCCTCCATCTGATGGGGCAGTCGTGCCACCCCACATTTATGAAGAGATGCGTAAATGTGTATTACGCTCGACACACTCCTTATGGGAGAGTAAGGGTGTAAATGAGAACCTCTGGAAAAGGGTGTAGAGGTTAGAGGAGAAGAATGAGTCTCTGACCAAGGAAGTCGGGGACCTAAAGTCACGATGTGAGTTCCTACATGTGTAGGAAATAAGTGACGAGGACTGGTGCACCGCTTTTATTGACTACTCCCGTTATTAGACCGCCATTAAGAACAACGTGCAAACTGGTCAGGCGTTGGTGGAGCAACGGATGCAGATAGAGCTATTAGCTCAGAAAAGCCAAGACTGGAGGGATTACTGCACAAGTGTGCAGGAATGGGGGCAGAAGCTAAAGGACCACAAGCATTTGTATAAGCGTGAAAGTATCGCTTATCATCAACATTATCGTGATTCTGCCGTTGAGGCCCAATCCTTGCGAGTCTTCCTGGACGTCATTGGGGCATCCGAAGCCTTCAAGAAGTTTCAAGAGTAGGTGACTATAAGTGCATCTCAGGAAAGGGAGGTGACTCTCCCCGGGGGCCAGACTACCATCCCTACTTTCTTCCCTGATCCTCCTCGTTGGAATAGCGTGGAGAAAGGGAAGGTGAAGGCTGGAGCTGCTCTAGGAGATGAAGTGTGGTCTGACCTGACTGAGGATGAAATCATGGAGCGCCTATGGGCCAGCTTGAAAAAGCTTCCCTTTGCTGTGGAAGCAGGGCCATCGCGAGTAAGTTTAATCATGCTTAAGTCTAAATTTTCTAATTGCGTTGTCAAGTTTTGTCTTGCTAATGTGTTTTTTCTATATCTAGGTACCCGAAGAGGATAGGGAAGGGGAGTCAGCTAAGGAACAGGTACAAGAAGAGGGGTGTAGTGATGAAGAGCGTCCTCCCGCGGAGCCGGTGCAAGAGCAAGAACCCCATGAGGAGGGGATTCTTCAGGAAGGAATACTTCCCAGAAGAGAAGGCCCATTAGAGGATGATTTATTAGGACTAGAGCCAGACTTGAGAGATACTGGTGACAGTGGCATCAAAGGAGATGCATAATTGTGATTTACGCATGGTTTTATTGATTGTTGTTAGCGATAGTTATGTGAATGACTGAAAGGCTAGCTATGAGATTTTTTTGGTGATTTTAAATGTCTATTTAATTTTTTTTCTTTTGCATTTTATCTGCAAAGCGTAAGTGTAGTTGTTAAAAATTTTGCCTAAGTTATGTTATGACAAAATGAAATTGCTAGTTTAAGGCCATTGCGGGCCATGGCTGGTTTTAGGCCAATGCGGGCCATCTAGTGAGTTTGCGTAATCTGGAAGCTAGTTTTAGGCCATTGCGGGCCACGGCTAGTTTAAGACCGTTGCGGGCCCATTGCATAATGTAGAGAGTGTAATTGATGGTGATGTATATTTTTATTTATTTTTTTACGTATTTGAGCTAAAGTGATCAAAAGACGTAAATGTGTACATAACAGAAATGTAATTACGTAAGGAAGGAATGACAAGCGTAAACATTGAAAATTTCTATAGCATAAATATGCATTGAGGAAAAACAGACTGCTAAGCGTAAACAACGATAATTGGTAAGAAACATGATAATGTGTGTAAATGTCATTCAGTTCAACCGCTAACTCGCAATTGTTTCTTAACGGCCTTTACGTTCAATGTTGCGTAAGGGCAGAGGGGTTTACAGTCTCACTCCTCCACGCCGCCATCCTGAAATGGCAGGTTGGCCTAGGCTAAACTGTCATCATTGGTTTTGATTTGTTGAGGGATTTGGAGATGGGTCTAATCATCCGATGTTTCTATCTCCGAACCCTGTTCTTCCTCAACGTTGTTGACAATCCTGGGGGTGATTTCATCACCGCGTACTATGACCTCCCCTCCTACGTAAGGTAGGTGTATTTCCTGATGTATTGGTGATGAAACTGCCCTTAGCTGGGCTAACCAGGACCTCCCTAAGATCAAGTTAAACCCAGGCATCTCCTCGACGACTAGGAATGTGGCATCCGTTAGGAATTGATCTCCTACCACAAACTTGATACGCACCGTCCCCTTGACCTGAACCCTTGCTCCATTGAACAAATTTATGCATGTTGTCATTGTGGGAATGATTTGGTCGACCAAACCCAATCTATCCACGATGGGATAAGGAATGACATTTGCAGCTACGCCGTCATCCACATGTACCCTCCGGATTAGGTATTGACTGACCTGAATGGTGATGAACATGGGTTCCGTCATGGCTCGTGCAGCTTGGCTCTTAGCCATGACCAACTATATTATAATTTCATGTTGTTGGTCTGTTAAAGGGATGATGTCATAGGCTGTTGGGGTGAAATCTTGGCCCCCTCGATGGATCATCTTGAAATTTCGCTTCGCCTCGATTTCAGCTCGGCTAGGGGCAAGCTTCGCCTGGATCTTGATGCAGATAAAGTTGTATTCCTTAGGGTTCATGATAGTAAATATTGGGTCTTTGCCCTACAATCTCAATGACTGACGCGATGGTCCCTGAGGTCCTGCTGCACCAGAAGCTGGTCTGGTGATAGTGATAGGATTCACAGATGTGACACCCAAGTCAGCGGCGACCATGGCAGTTGTGGTTGTGTAAGATGGATCCATTGATCAAGTATATTGATGACAACGTATGACTGGATCTAAACGATGGCTGACAAAAAGATCACGAATAGGCTTTTCCACCCTGTAGGATTCCAAAGGAATCATTCCTGTGACCGATCTATACCACACGATTTGCCGTAAACTTCCCTAGAGGTATTACGTTTACATTTTGGGTATAAATCGCTAACAGGGCTACCCGAAAAATATGGATCAGAGCCTAAGCCCTCCTTCTAGCGCCAGAAAACTGTAACGATGGAAAATGTCAGTAGTTGGAATACCAAAAAAAGTCCGTGTATACAGTCTTAAGCACAGATCTGTGCGAGGGCTGCGCTGGAAAAGAAAATGAATCCACAGTGCCCTGAATGGTCTTGTCGATCAGACAGGGACTTACTAAATCAGTAAACCGATGGAGATTATGGATGCTGCGTGGAATGATTTGATTCGACAGGTCGCAAAATAAGAGAAAAACAATGTAGATGAATTATAACAATGATAACACTAACAGAGTAAAAGGGATTAGACATGAGAGAAACGCGTGGTTTCAAGATCTATGGCTTTGACCCAAAAATTAAATATTTTGTATATCACGTTACACTGGGGAGACCCCGATTGCCTTGTGTAAAATAGACAAAAAATAACAAGGAAAACTGTCTAAGCAGAAATACAGAATGGAGTCTGATCTACCTCATAGGCTAGAGATGGGATGCAAGGAAGGTCAAGTTTTAACGTCTATTGATCAACTGTGTTTGACCAATAGAAACTCACAAACCACACCAGATGATCTCTTGATCTCTGATTTGCTTCTTTTTCCTTAGGTAGCCTTTGCTCGAGACTTCCAACGATCACTAATGGAGAAAGTTGTGTCTTTTCCAAAGAGGTAATCGCTCCTGCTACCAATGCTCAAGCAAAATGGCTCCTATCTTTGTGGAAAGATAGTGCTGCCAGAAAATGCTGCTCTCTCTGTCTGTCTCGATGTCATTTTTTTTGTTGTCCCTCCTTTTTTTTCACCAACTGGGATATTTATAGGTTTGACAATATGTGGAGAAGGCGTGGCTATGATGACACGTGTTTCAAACTCTTCAAAAGATTGTTGACTTGGCTGTCATTGTATTGACATCCATGACTATGCACAATACGCGCATCTGCGTATTGTGCGTATGGATGACAAACGTGGATCGGGCATTTCTCAGTTGATTTTGGTCTACATTACACTTGTACGCATTGCGTCGCATGCGAGAGAGTAATAAAGCACACAAGCAAGGGACTCAAGCTACTTTACGTTGGTTCACGCTGCCAAGCATAGTGAAGCGTAAACAATGGTTAACTTGACGATGGATTACGCTGCATATGCTGCATTGCGTAATGAGCGTAACTTGACCTGTTGCGCTTCCTTTGGGTCCTTTTTTGACATTTCCGAAGCTCGTTACGCTGTCTTGCGTAACAAAGCGTAACTCTGCCCTTGGACAAAAGACTTAGTAGAATACACGAGGGGTCGCATATTACGCTGCTTAGGCCTTAGGCTTCGTCAAATCTGCTGAAGTAAACCGCCTTCTGATGTCAGACTATGTTACGCTGAATGTCATTACGCTACATTGCGTACTATAGCGTAAAGATGGAAAACATAGTGAGATAAGAAATCTGCGAAAAGAAACCAAAGTCTTGATGTCGCGCGCCTCTTTGCCTTGTCCTGCCTTATTCTTCTTTCTAGAATTCTGTCATGTACTTTTGTCTGAATCGTGAATCTTTGCCTGAGGTCGACTCACAATTTTCATGGTGTTTCAAGTGTGACGTACTTGGACACACACATGATCGGTAATAAAGATCAAGATTACTCCATCATTGTAGCATGCACTTATTTTTAATTACTTAATTATTATTGTTATTTATTGTTTTCTTAATTAATATTTCTTTACCATCATTTACTATTCCTTTTGTTAAATGCAGGACGAGTACAACTTAATCACGAGCATTTAAGTGTGACTACTTGGTATCCCAGTAGCATACCTAGGAGTGCTTAAGTAACATGAACCTGGTAATCCCATAAGTAGTACATGAAGTTCAAGATATGTACGGATGATTAAGGATAAATGCTCATCAAACTTAGGCTAGCTTAGATTCTCTTCCCATATTGCTCATTAGCTTAATCAAAGTTATTCTCTATTATCCTTAGGAGTAGCATAGTGATAGGAAACACATCATTCACCTCACTTTGGACTAAACCATATGTGACAAAGCAAATACTAGTCCAAGTGGGAAGACAGTGAACTACAATCAATGTGTAACTATCTGAAGACCACAACTTAATAATCTCTTGGAATTGGTGGATTTGTAGCTCATATATATAGTTAAGTTGTGGTTAAATGGGAGAACGTTGAAAGCTCTCAACAGGACCAAAATCTCAAATTAGCAAAGGTCCATGATCATGAAGAGGAGAAATCAACTCACCTCAAGGAGGTGGAATCATCTTTGCTAATACTACAATCACTAGATGAAATTGAGGAAAATATAAATAAGATGATAGAATGGATAGATGAAAAATATGGAGAATATGCCAACACTATTAGAGGTAGAACCATGATGATCCAAGGAGCAGGACAGAACAACCTTAGAAAATTGGAAAGAAGGGTTGAAGAGAATAATAGCTCAACTACTAATCATATGTATCAATGTAACCCTTACTTGTATGATCATCCCAAAGGCCAATGCCTAATCTTGTTACATTTACATGAGCATTGGGGAGGAATGTTACATCTAGATTTCATACAAAAATATCGTGTTCAATCACAGTGGCCAAAATTCTAGTTGTGGGGGAGGCCACCCTCAAAATGGTCACACTCTTCATACCATCTACACCTAAGCGCTTATCAGGTTTAGCATTCTATTTCCCCAACTGGTTCAGCATCCTCTATCTCATCACATTGTTATCATTCTCCTAAGTACTCTCAACCCATATCCTCTCCAAAAAAATCACCACCTCATGTGCCTTGCAGTTCTTCTCAAACTAAATATTCTCATCCTTTACCTCCTTCTACATCACCATTAGTTGTGCCAAAATTTTTTGCTCCATAGCACCAACTCACAAACATTACTTATGCTACTATGGTCAACAACAGTGTAGGTCCTCCACAAGATCAAAAGTGTCCTTTCTTTAGGCATGACCAAAGAAAGAGACAACATGCTTCTGAAACCACTGCGTCATCCAACCAAGTGCAAGTTCAACACTATGATGCATTTTCCTCCTTGAACATAATGCCTCCTGTTACCTTATCAAGGCTAGCAATCAACACTCCAACAACCATGCAGCCCAATGAATATAACCATGTAGGGAGACATATCGATCCTTGCATACCAACTTAGGGTCATTGGTGCCATAGTGGGTCAACTCCTTATCACATGACTACATTTCTTAATTTGCCCCATTATGCCTACTTTAATCAAGTGTGTGAACCCCAAATTGGGTACATTCCAACCACCACATCAAAGGACACCCAGTGGTTTGGATATGATTGGACCTCAATGTTTTCAAAATTCTTGGATCCAAATTTTTCATTTATTAATTCTAGCCATATTCAAAGGATTAGTTATGGGGGATATCCTCCATTCTAATAAGCAGAATTAATAAATGTTTTTTCTTTTCTTCAATTTTATAATTTTTTGTTTTCCAATTTTTCATCTTTCAATTTATTTTTTTATTTCTTTTATCATTTTATGGGTAATCTCATCTATGAATAAAACACTCATGTGACTCATTAGTTGAGGTGTTGTTCTATGCTATCAAGTCTTAAGTGACTAATTATTTGGACAATGAGCCCACCACATCCAACCAACCATTCTATTAATAAGAAGGTTCTACTATGGGTATGGTGATATTCTTGTCATCATGAAAACTTAAAACTAATTTTGTGCTCATTATTCCTAGAGAGAAAAATGATGGACTAAGAGGGAATGGCTAGGGTGTGACATCAAAGGGAACTTGTGGATTCTTTCTGGTGACATCTGTAGGTGCTATCATGTAGCCTGGTTGTACTAAGATCCTTATAGATCTAACAAAAAATGGGAGTAAGAGTAATAAAGGAACTCAATAAAGAAACTCAATACTATTCTGAGGGTCCCACTAGAAAGACATGCATCCATGTCTGAAGGTTGGCAACTTCTCTAGTTCACCATTGGAAAGGACAAAGTGCCAAAGCAGCTAGAAGAAAAAAGAGGAAAAAAAATAAAAGCAAGAAAGAAAATATTAAAATAAAAGAATAGGTTGCAGAGAAATTCCAAATCACTCTTCCCTTGGACAAAACGCTAAGTGATCGTATGCCTTTCTATCATGGTGCTCTTATGGTTTCCCATCATTGGATGAAATAATGCAATGTCACTAATCAGAGAAAATGGACTTGGCCTTGATTTTGGAGTGATGGGCTAATGAAACATTAATCATGTCGTACACTTAGGATTCATTATTCCTAGGGTCAATCACCTCATGTCCTAATCTCTGCAATCCCTTCTACGATTCGTCTCATCTCACTGCCCATGTATTTTTTACTTGTATCTTGTGTGGCCTAGAATTCATACCTCATCGTGATGGTATTTAACATATGTGTGTTTTGTTGCATCGGTGTAGATTGCATTTAACCCTTCTAGTGCCTATGGAAATTTTAAGGTGTGGTTATGCAAGGGCATTATAGGTTGGAACCTACTTTGGGGAGGACCCATTTGTGTGACTTTTGTAATTTGTACTTGTTGCAGACCGCCACATCATTTTATACCGTCTGAGTACTTCATTGCCAAATCTATTCTTTCCTTTGTCATCATTTTATCAAACATTCCTCAAAACTATTACATGTTCTTTTATGTGTCACCTAAACAAATCAGGTCTAACAATTCAACATTTATTAAAGGCAATGAGTAAGGTATGAAATAATTGAACTTCTTGTAGTAACCTTACTAACAATTGATCTTTGTGTGATTATAGATGGCCCTAAAAGAGGACAACAAGGAGGACCTTCTCAAGGTGCAACTGAATGCCCAAGGGGAGGTAGAGGCCAAGGACCTCATGCAGAATAAGAGGCACAATCATTTAACATCTATTAGGGAACTCTTGTCACTACACAATCTGGCCAAGTAAAAGGTGGAGAGGTCAGCGCCCGAGCCTATGAAGAGGAATGATGGCTATTAGTGGCATGGCATGTCAAGGCCAATCAAGTGTTCCTGCAGCTACCATGTCCATGGGAAGTGCTGACTCCATCAAACATTGGAACATTAGCATGGATGGCTCATAATCCTTAGATAGAAGAGGATAAACGTTAGGTGCTTCTTCAATGGTATCAATCTCAGAAGCCTAGAGTGCAAGACAAAGGAAAGGCATCCATGGAGGAGCCACAACAACTGGGAATCCCATGAGTTCCACAAGTTTTATCTTTTGTGGTTGTGTCCAAATTTTGTTTAGTCCCAAACTATAGCATGAAACAGTCCATGGTCATCCAATAATCTCATACCTATCCCTTTTTTGTAATTGAATGGACTTGTTCCTCACTTTCTTTGACTTGAGGATGGTTGTTATTCAGTCATGGGGGTATGATGAATTTTGGTTTTTCAAGTGCTAATATTGGACCCTTGATGTTAGACCCTTGATATCAGACCCTTGATATTGGACCCTCAATATCAGGTACGTGATATTGCAACCTAGATAATGATATCAAATACACAATATTGTGGTTCCTATGTAAGCCTATAAATACCACATTTAGGCACATAGGAAGGGGGGAGTTAGTAGGTGTAAGTGTAGAGTCTTTTGGTTCATTTTTAGTTCATTTCAATGCTTTCCCCAATGCATGCCCGTAGTGTGATGATTGTATTGTACGGAACCTTTATTCGAGTGTGATGTACTTAGACATGCACATGATCAACAATAAATATCGAGATTACTCCATCATTGTAATATTCACTTAGTTTTAATTGCTTAATTGTTATTGTTATTTATTATTTTCTTAATTAATATTTATTTACCATCATTTACTATTCCTGTTATTAAACATGGAATGAGTACGACTTAATCACGAGCATTTAAGTGTGACTACTTGGTATCCCAGTAGTGTATCTAGGAGTGCTTAAGTAACATGCACTTGGTAATCCCAAAAGTAGTACATAAAGTCCAAGATGTGTATGGATGATTAAGGATAGATGCTCATCACACTTAGACTAGCTTAGATTCTCTTCCCATATTGCTCATTAGCTTAATCAAAGTTATTCTCTATTGTCCTTAGGAGTGGCATAGTGATAGGAAACACATCATTCACCTCACTTTGGACTGAACCATATGTGACAAAGCAAATATTAGTCCAGGTGGAAAGACAAAAAACTATAATCAACATGTAACTATCTAAATACCATAACTAGTCCATCATTAGAGTTCGACCGAATCATGTGTACATGCTCGTATTTGTATGGTTGAGTGTAGGGGTAACTCACCACTCATCATTTAGAAACTCCATTCCACTCTCGCTCATCCACTTATGCTTTTCATGTTTCACCTCACTACTAATTTCATGTTCTTGTTTGATGTCCTGGTTTGATGTGTTGAAATTATTAGGTAGTTTCTTCTCGGTTTTTTTACTTAACCTTCCATAACCATTAATCATCCATGGAGCCCATGGTCTCCTCGATTTGAAGTTATGCAAGGACAATAAAAGACCTGTGCCTACTTTGGGGAGGACCCACTTGTGTATCTTTTGATTGGATTAGTTATGTTCTTTATCCTTAGACACTCTTACAATTGAATCCTTTCATTTACCTCATCAATGACATCTGATTGTGTGCATCTTCACAATGTTTTTCAATGAAACATTTTATTGTTACTATTATGAATTCTTACACCCTCTTCAAGCATTTCATCTTTTTTGACATTTTTCAAATTTAATGAACTACTTATCTATTTTACCCTATTTTTTAGTCTTCCCACTAACACTCCTAAAGAAATAAATCTACCACAATAACAACCTAGCCAAGTGTAACCACTGATGAGACAAGATACTTAGTAGCTATGTGTTACACATTGCATACTAATTCGGGATTTTGTTGTGATTGCAGTGGGAATCATGGACTAGAAGCAATACTATATTCACTAAGGATGATGTAATAGTACCATAAAATGAGTACTATTCATGATTGTTGGATCTTCTCTCTTGCTCTCTAGCTGCCAAGGAGGATGGACATCAGTTTTATCCAGGGTGTTCACTTCTCTTATTATGAACACCCAATTTTGTAAAAGATTGTAAATTTATACACTTGGATACTTAAATTTTATTGTTCCATATGAGTTAATTTGTATGTTAGTCAATAATTCCATGCCTTTCCAATATTTTGTAAGGAACTTGTTCCTCCTCTTCTTCACTCAAGGATGAGTTTTCATTTAGTCATGAGGGTATGGTGAGTCATCATTTGACTAGCTCCGATATTAAATATCCAATATCAAGGCCTTGACATTAGATATTGAATGTTGGAGCCCATGATGAGATGTCAAATATCTGATATCACAAGGTATATGCCAACCTATAAATACAACACTTGGGCTTACGATTTTCAATAAGTTTTTCATAGTTTTTTTCATAGATAGCAAAGCTCTTGCATTTTATTTTCTATAGATTTAGAATATTTTTTAAGTGCCCATAGAAGGATTCTATGTGTGTACGAATATTTTTTTGAACATTGATGTACCTAAGCACAATAGTGTGATGGGAATAAAAATGAATACTTTTGATCATCCTTGTAGCACTGAGAATAGATTAATGTTTCTTTGATGCATTTAATATTCATGCACTTTATTCTCATCCACTTCACTGTAATGCACTTAATTAAGCAATTAATTTCCAATTGTTAATGAACACAAGCATGACCACCTCAAGCATACGTGTAGCACTTGGTAATCTAGAAATACTTAATGTTTGATAGCCCAGTAGTGCTATACATGTTCAGGATGTATCTGGAAAGTGCGAATAGGTACTTGTGTTAGGCTATTTAGGCAGTAGATAAACTAGATCTTAAATTACTCTACCTTTCATTATTTTTGTAGGAAATTAAATTTATAAAACATAAAAATCATATGCCTTAATTACACTTAAACCATATCCTTGAGCTTCACAAGTGTATTTGAGAAGACAACAAACGTTCTCAATGCCCATTTCACTTCCTAGAGAATTAGCGTGTTGGAGAACTATAGGTCCACAAAATTTGACCAGATCATGCATGAATGCTGTAGTGATTTATATAGTAAGGTGTATGGGTACCTTTCCACTCATTAGTGTATGTGCTTGAGAAGCTCATATATTACATGCTTAGGTATCAAATCTATATTCATACTGATCATAGTGCCATCTAATTTCTTATGAAAAAACCAATAGTTAGTCCCAAAGTGATAATATGGCTTGTCATCCTACAAGAATTTGACCTCATGTTTATTGACAAAAAGGAAACAAAAAATGTAGTAGCCAACCATCTATCAAGGCTAAAATGTGATTTCAAAGATCAAGAAAAACTTTTATCAAACCAATTCCTTTATGAAGATATTTTTATCAAAACAATACAAGCTATAAGTACAATAGGAAATCCATGGACCACAAAATATCTGAGTTATCTATCAATATAAGAGCTTCCTATTTTATGGAGTAAGAAACAATGAGAACAATTCCTTCATATAGCAAAACAATATATGGAAATTAATGACAATCTATACAAGATTTGTGCAGATGGGTTCGTTAGATGGTGTGTGCCAAAAGGTGACCAACATAAAGTCTTACAGGATGTCCATGAAGGCCCATGTGGTGGCCACTCTGTAACACATAGAACAGTACTAAAACTAATGATGGAAGGTTACTTTTCACCTACCTTATTTAGGGATGCCCATACTTTTGCACAATCTTATAAGTAGTGCCAAAGAGATGGAGGAATTATAGCTAGATAAGAAGAGCCACAACACTGGATATAGCCACTTGAACCTTTTGACATCTAGTGAATTAATTTTATGGGGTCCATAACACTGATATTGAATGAAAAAGGATACATAATTGTGACTATGGATTATTGTATGAAGTGGGCAGAAGAAATAGTAGTTAAAGATTATATAGTAAAGATGGCTACCAAATTTTTTCAACAGCATGTGGTGAATAGATTTGGAGTATCAAGAATACTCATATCAAATAACAGGACTTACTTCACTAGTGCTACATTCAAAAATTACATGCAACAACTTGGGGTGAACCAAAAGCTAACAACACCATATCATCCCTAAGTAAATGACCAAGCCAAAGTTACTAACCAGGAAATTAATAGAATACTCACTAAAGCACTAAACTAAATAATACTCTATGGGCCTATAAGACATCTTGGAAACTACCTATAGGGTACTCACCATATGAGTTAGTTTATGGTAAGTTGCCAACACTCCCGATCCAGGGAAAGCTCCACACCTTAGCTACTGCTAGTGAACTTAATCTTGACTTGAGCTTAGCCCAATGAGAATGCCTCATGAAGCTAAACCTTTTAGACACAAACAAGCTTGTAGCACGCATGAGCAATGAAGTCCATAAAAAGTACTCCAAATGTAGTTATGATACATAGATAATGCGTGTAACTATACAACCAAGTGATAAGGTTCTTTACTATAATCCTAATCATCTACCCCAAAAAGCTAAATTTCAAATACTTGGGAGGAACCATATGTTGTTCAAGCCATTTATCCATCTAGTGCATTACATATCTACCACCCATCGTATCCACATAATCTTATTCTTATAAATATCCAAAAAGTGAAATTCTATTACAAATATTCCAAGAAATCTACCCAATCTACCAAACCATCTTCTACCTATTCTATCTTCTATTTCCTAATGATAATTGTGAGGGTGTCAATTTGGAACCATATGTACTTTATTGAATTTTTCATTTTCTTTGCATTTTTCACATTATTCCATATTTTCTCATTCTTTTATACTTTTTCATTTCTTAAATTTTTGATATTCTTTAACATTTTTCAATTTTTTACTGATTTTTCATTCCTTGACATTTTTCATTCTTTACATATTTTTCCAATTTTTACTATCTCTTTCATACCTTGTTTTCATTTCCATTGTAAATAATTTTGAGTGCTACTCAAACACATTAAGAATAAGGCAAGATGTATTTCAATAAGATGAAGATTTCTCTATGTTATCAAGTCATAAGGGACTGATTATTTGAATAGTGAGACAACAACATTCATCCATTCATTCGTTGATAAGAGGTTCTTACCATGGCCATAATGATATTATTCCCATCATAAAACTAAGAATAAATGTAGGATCATTATGCCTAGATAGAAAAGCAAAGAACCAAGTGGAAATGTAAAGGATGTGACATCAAGAGGATTTGTGGACTCTCTTTGATTACTTTTATTAGTTTTATCCTCTTACTTAGGTTGTATTATATCCTTGTAGATCTAATAAAAAATGATAGTAAGAGTAAAATAAGTGTTGCCTTACCATGTCACTAGAAATACATGTTACCCATGTTTGAATGTAGTTCTCTGGTAAGGTTGACATAGATAAAAATAAAGTCCACGCACAAAATGACTTTTAGGGTGTCCCACTCGAAAGACATGTTACCCATGCCTAAATGTATGTGGTTTCTCAAGAATTTCAGAAAATAACAAAGTGCAATAATAAAATCCTCTCTTGGACAATACACCAAGTGATGATACTTCTCACAAAAATGGTAGTCTTACAATTGTGATTCTAAGAGATGAGACAATGTGATGTCACTAGCATGTGGTCTAGACTTGGTTTGAATCTTGGATAGAAAGGCTAGTGATTAATTTAACCAATAATAAAACATAAAGAACTTATTATGCCTATGGTAAGATACCTCACATCCTAATTTTTACAATTCCTTCTAAGTCCATCTCCTCTCACTATCTAAATAATCATAACTTGTGGTTTTATGTAACATAGTGTAATTTTCCCAACTTGATGATACAACATGTGTGTTTTACTAAATAGGTATACATTACATTCAACTTCTTAAGTGCCTAAGGACACTCTTAGGTGTGGTTATACAAGGGCATTAAGGGCTGGAGCCTACATTGGGGAGGATCCACTTGTATAACTGTTGTATCTTATACCTACTAAGCGATTGTACATCATCTTGAGCCTTCCAAGAATAATAAATATCAATAAAAACATCCTTTAACATTCAAACTATTTATTCAAATAACATTCAAACCTTCATAGCTTAAGATTCCTTCTTTATACACTTTCCATGTTAAATTTTCAAAAAATATGAATCTTTCTTAGTCCAAGATCATATGAACATGTCTTATATCTTTCAAACATTCAAAATGACTCATTTTTTCTCATGAAAAGTAAATGGAAAATTTGAAAATTTTGCCTACAATATTGGATCTCCAATATCATAGCGCATCAAAACTATATATATGTGGGGACTTAGTGAAATTTTTTATTTTTAACTTCTAAAAAGAAGGGAGAGTTTTTGCAATTTTTTCTCTTGAATTTTGAGCTCTAAACTCCCAACTTCCAATGCCCATAACCCCATACTTGTAGCTTTGATTTCCATGATTCTTCAACCCTTTTAATCATGGAGCTCTCAATTTATTCATGGGGATGTGCTAAGTGTGATATTGCAAAAATTGAAGTCAAAATTTTCTAACACCTGGAAGACATTTTAAAGGTAAGACTAAAGGAAAAATTGAAAATTCTTAATAAATATCAAGCCAAAAACACTTAAAAAATTCCCTTAATGATCCATGCTAACTATTATGAGCCATAAACAAGAATAAAATGGATAACTATAAAGGGCTATAAGGAAATTAGCATCTATGGGGTTTCTTTTTGGAAGTTTTTCTAACTATGTAATCATAACGAGCTAAAAATTGATCTAATTAAGGATATGAGAAAGGAAAATAGTTATCCAAATTTAAGAAATTATTTTGATAATTCCTAAATCATTGATGATTATAGATGGATCCAAAGAGATGAGCAACAGGAGAACCCTCATAGCCTACATGCAAAAGACCACGAGGCTAAGCGAGAGGCTGAACTAGAGAACAAGGACCACAAGAAGAACATGCAGAGCAAGAGGCTTAATCCTTCAACATCCATCAAGAGACTCCTGCTACAAGATAGTTGATCCAAGTGGTTGCAGAAAAATTGCAAGCACAAGGATAGTGCCTCACACTATCACAAAAATGCCTGCAGATCATCCAAGAGAAGTCAATCTTTACCATAATGATTGTGGAGATGAACTTTCATTCATTTGGAGAATTTTCTCTAGAAGTGGTAAGGACATAAATCCAAGCATCACCATTATGACCCATACTTTTAGATGTAACACAAGTCATCCCAGGGAGGAAACACCTATCCCACAAATGCAACATGGTTTCACAAGCATCAAAGCAAAGCCCATTTAGTGGCATGTAGTCAAATCAATGAAAGGCATTCCGTAGCTAGTAGTTAGCATTGTGAAAAACCCAAAGAAGGTTCATCCTACAACAAAAGAAGGCAAAAAAACAAAAGAGAAAAAATGGACAAAGCACATCCCTAAGCACTCATAGCACATTGCAATTTCACAACTGGTCAAGCTCTAAATCCACTTTAAATTTGTCATGAGCACTCTAACAAGAGGTCATCTTGGTACCATTGTCATCGTTGATCATGGTGACTCCTTATCCTACATCTTAACATCCTATTTACACCTTAGTTCCCCTGCTATTCCTAGCATATTTCCTACACCCTCTACCTCCATGCATACCACTATCCATGGCACTCTTGAGCAAAATGAAATGACATTTGACTATGTATAAAAGAGTGATGCTGGTGCTAAGTCTACTATGGTGTTTTGTGATTCTTTGTCGATGTCTCTTGGGCCACTCCTCCAAACATCAATAATGAAACACCACTAAATTTTGGCTACTGTGCTAAGAGTGTTGGGACTACGCTCTCCATTGCACTAGAGCATAGTCAGCCCAATAGAGACTATAGTCAGCTTCAAAGATAGATTTTGTGCAATTTTATCTAAGTGTCAACATGAAGCAAGCACCTATAGAGTTTTCTAAGTGTTGGGACTATGATATTCATTGCATGGGAACGTAGTCCACTTAGTAGTGAGCATAATCAATGCCAAAGACTAGTTTTGCAAGTTTCCCTAAGTGTCAAGCTAGTAGTTGTAGAGTTTGGTTGGCATGGAAGAAATAGTTTGGTAGAGACTACACTCTCCACTGCATTGGATCATAGTCAAGCCTAGTTGGGATAAAATAAATAGTTTGGCAGATTTTCTAAGTGCAGAGCTATGCTCGCCACTACCTAGGAGCGTAGTTAAGTGTAGTGAGCACCGAAGGCTTAGTTATTTTGCACTTTTTTCTAGTTATTGAGACTATGCTCTCCACTACCCTAGAGCGTAGTTGAGCATAGTCAACTGGAGGCCTGATTTTTGCAAAAATTTCTCTAAGTTCTTGGACAATGCTAAACCCTAGTTGGGAGCATAGTCAACCTTCCATGGAGCATAGTTAGCACATGGCCCAAAAGTTTTCTATGTCTGGGACTACACTCTTCCCCAATCCAGAGAGTAGTCAAGTGTAGATAGCTAGAATGACCTCTAGAGGCCTTTACAACATAGCATCAACTCTCACACCTTTTGCAAGAAACATGCATCCTTTTGGCATCCCCATTTTGTCCCAAAATTATAACTATGCTTGACACCACTCAGGATAGTTGATAGTGTAGTCCCAAAGCATAGTCTTCAAACTTGCATTTTTTCCTTTGTTGATAGGTACATTGCCATATGTTTGACACAAAAACATGTAGGTGGTAGTGTAGTCATAGTTTTGTAGTCTTGCAGAGTCCATTGGAGCACACTAGAGCATAACAACATTTGCTTCAGTGGAGAGCATAGTTGGGTGCAATGTAGTCCCAATTGTTCCATAGCCACATGGCAAGTAATCCACATTTTGTGCTAACCCTATGCCTATAAATAACCCTATCCTTTATGTTTTTGGGGTTGGAAAATTTGAAGCACATTTGACATCTAAGCAAGGGAGGGCATTCGCACACCACTGTAGTCCATTGTAGTTCATTGCACCTTGTGGTGGCCAACCTAGTATGCATAGGAACCATGGAAGAACATCCATCTATGCAACCAGACACCCTGAGACTATGACTATTTTGTCTACTATACCTATTGTACATTGTGTACCTTTCTCACCCCATTTGAGGTTAACTATGCTCAACCCCACTTGGGCTAGTGCTGCTTTCTCTCTCACTCTCCTTCTATGCATTTTTCAACATTTTATTTGCATTCTAGCATTTTACTTTCATTTTTTACAATTTTTGCATGTAACCATGCATTGACACCTTTGCTTTCAATGGAAAACCTTAACTACGCTTACCACCATTGACACTATGAACATCATGCAAACACTTAGCACCATTATGACATTGCACTCTGTAAGTCCCTGTTTGATTGACAAGACCATTTTGGACACCACACCTTTGCTTCTAGTAGGCCCTCATGTGGACTCAAGGTCAAAGCTATGCATCCATGAACCTCTCAGTGTTTCCATTCCAGCCATCGACATTTTTGATTGCTTTAATACCCTTATGAACTTGTTTAAGGACTATGTAGGCTTTAGTTTTAACCAAGCATACTAATAATATGCCATCATAGGACCATTGACATAATGTGTTGTCACCTACAATGACATACTATTTGATCATTTACATACAAAGTCCTTTTGAGAAGTAGTTAGACCTTACGAAGATTCATCATGCATAAGGTAAAACTTGATATCATCATACCATTCCCTTGGAGAAGCAATACTAATAGAGGCTACAAAGTTATCCTCAGTGTTTTTCTTGATGGGAATAGCATAGTTCATGGTTAACGAAGGTAACTTACTAAACACATTAGGAAATACACTAAGAGCTAGGATTGCAATGACATTAGCTAGCATGTTCTCAATTCAGGGTACATGTTGAATATTCATGTCTATAAATTGTTGTATCAGTTTCTTTTCTAGGTCATAGTAAGGTTGCAAATGTTTGGACTTTCATGCATAAACTTCGATTACTTTTTTAACCATAATTTGCAAATCACCTTTGATCTTTAAGCATTTGATTCCTAGGGCATGAGCTACCATCATTCCCTTGATTAATTCTTCATACTTCACCACATTGTTGGTACATGGGAATTCAAAATGATAAGTGAAGGATTGGATTTTACTAGTTGGAAATGTTATGATGGCAACAACACTAGACCCATGGGCTATTGAAGCTATATCAAAGTGCATGACTTCCTCATAGCCCTCAGGTACATTGCTAACAATGTTGATGTGTTCATCTAGAAATTTAGGGTATATGGTTGTGTGGTCTTCTATTGGTGAAATAGTGAGTTTTGTGGCTATAACTTGACCTTTCGTTGAGGCTTGAGAGATGTAATGAAGGTCAAACTTAGCTATTATGGCTTTCCAATAGGCTATACAGCTACTTTTGTAGATATTGATCATGATGCTTCTAAGCACATTATCTTTGCAAATGACATTGACTTAGCTTCTAAATAAGTAGTATCTCCACTTCTTCAATGAGAAGACTAGGGCTAGACAATACTTCTCCACTTTGGTGTATCGAGTCTCATAGGTAATTAATGCATGGCATAGGTAGTATACTGGTAACTTCACTCCATCATCTTATTTTTGATAGAGTAGAGAGGTAATTTATGTGTTGGAGATAGCAAGGTAGATGTAAAAATATTTATCCCTTTATACTGGATAGACCATAGGTAGTTGTGCCAACTCTTGCTTAAGGTTNTGTATCCCAAGAACCCATCCATGAAGGATAGCAAGGCATGTCCAACTATAGTATCAATAACTTTGTTAATACTAGGCAAAGGGGAATTATCTTTGATGGTTGCCTTATTTAGATCTCAAAAATCAATACATACATATAATCCATTCTTCTTAGGAACTATCACTATGTTGGACACCCATTTTGTGTAATTGATAACTCTAATGAAACAAGTTTAGTATAATTTTGTGATCTCATCAAGAATTGCCAATGGTAAATTTGGTCTAATCATGCAAACATTTTGATTTTTAGGTCTAATATGAGGATCAAGTATGATGTTATGTTCTGCTAAGTGTAGGTCAAGATCTAGCATATCCTCATATGACTAGGCAAAGGCCTTAATGTTATCCTAGAGGACCTTGGTGATGTCTTGAGCCTACTAAGGTCCTAGTGAGGAGATTAATTTTAGTGTTTTCTCCTCACCATTGTGTGTCATGATAGAAATCTTAGTAAGAGATTCCTTAGTAATGCTGCTAGCCTCAAGGTCAAGGATTTTGACTAAGTTTTTAGGCTATTCTAAAGGTTTCTCTATCAAGGCTATGTGGTCAATTAGACTCTTAGGCTCAAGATCTAAGCAATTAAGGTTGATACATCACTCAACAATACCATGATGCCCACTTAGGTTCAATGGTGCACTAATTTGCTCCCAGGTGTTCATAATATAATCTTGCATATCAACCATAAGCACAATGAGTGGCACCTAGGTAACATGAGTAAATAATGTCAAAATGATATAAAATACTCTAGCAACATGTTATTTCATGGTTAAACAAGGTGCAAACAAGGCCAAAAAAGGTTATAAAAGGTAGGTAAAGATAAATAAGGTAAATTGAAGGCTAATTAAGGTCAAACAAAGGTCAAATGATTGGAACACTTCATGGAATGAGGCCAAGTAATGCTCCAGTGATAACAAAGGCCAATAATGGGGAATAAGGCCAAAACAAGTTGAAACATAATGAAACAAGGCTAAAATAATCAAGGTAGGAGACACATGAAAATATAAGGTCAAATATGATCAACTATGATTATCCTTTGCTAATTTTAGGCCTTAGCGGGCCATAAGATTGCCAGTTTTAGGCCTCGAGGTGATATGATGGTTACATGGTATCAAATGATCGTCAAATATGGTCAAACCCCATAACCTAACATAAATTAGAGGTTAAACAAGGTTAAAAAAGGCCACAAGAGAGGGAATAAGGTAAACATGGTGAAACTAGAGCTACATAGAAGTTGAATGAGGTCAACTAATGATCATAAAGATCAACAATGCATAACAAGATCAAAATAAGTTGAAACACCATGAAAAAAGGTCAATTTAGCCATGGTTGAAAACATGTGGTAAAAGAAGGTCAAATTTTATCATAAAATATTATAATTTGATATTTTTAGGCCTCAGTAGGCCATGAGGTTACTAGTTTTAGGCCATGTCAAGCCATATGATGGTTACATAGTGTCAAATGATGGTCAAACCCCATCACCTAATACTAATTAGAGATCAAAAAAGGTCTATGGAGGTTAAAAAGGTTTATATTTTTGCTAGGTTTAGGCCTTAGTAGGTCATGGTATAGGTCTAAAGGATTGAAAAATGAGTTGGGGCACATGGTGGGGTCATTCTAGGGCTATTTTAAAGGTAATTCGACACTCTTTGATGTGACTACACTAGGATCTACTAGTGACTATGCAGGCCAGCATAGTTAGATCAAACCCCAACATAGTTTATGATAATATATGATCTACTAAGTTCATTTTGGCTATTTTTGAATACTGATGGTCAATATGATCAACACTATATACTAGGATTAGAAATTAGTACATTTTGACTTTGGTTTCATCCTCCAAAAGTTGGAAATGGCATCAACACTAGTGACTATGTTGGCCAATATAGTCCAAGCCATCCCTAGTGTAGTTGCATGAGGAAAATGAATTTTTGAGATTTTAGGGTTGCTATTGGTATTCTGTCAACTTCCTAGGGTAGCGTAGGGCATGGGAATGAAAAAATAGACTATTTAAAGGTTAAAACATGCTTCTGAAGATGGAATTTTACCATCTACACCTCATGACTACACTGGACACTGTAGTTGAGGGTTGTGTAGTGACCAAAAATGTTGGTAGCTAGAAAAAACACCAAGGGATAGTTGGTTTTCAACAGTCTCAACCCCGTTTCCATGAGAGGGCCATGGTGGATGGAATAGAAATGGGGTGCCCTGAATGGTCTAGTCGATCAGACAGGTACTTAGTCGGTGTTAATATAACATTTTGCAACATGTGATTTAAAAGCGAGACTGATAGTGCAAAGAAATGATTGAGTGTAAAAGAGGTAGAAAACAGTGTAAAATGTAAATGATAAACAAGAAAGAGACAAAGTAAAATGTAGTTAGAAAAATGCACCACTTCGAAGCTATGGATTCACTCTATCAAGATGGATACAATCGGTTGCACAATGCTAGGAAGTGCAAAGGCCCCAAGGGTAACCAAGACGTGTAGATCGAGACAACTATGTGCTTGAACGTGGACTCAGGAATTAACAACGCGAAGTGCTACCAAGGTGGTAGGAAAGAGTAGAACGAAATTCCAACTGACAATGTTAACTATTTACAATGTCGAAATAGGAAGCTTACAATGCTCAAGGTTACGGTGCTATCTTGCTTGCTTGTCAGCCAACAAAATCGTTAGCCGACTAGATTGCTCTGAAAATCAAAACCCTAGACCTTGATGGTCATTGTGGTATTTATAGGGCTAAGGGTGCATGCAAGATGTAGTTTGAATGCCATGTGCCCTGGGCTTATGCTGACCTTTCTATGCTGCACGTGCCTTTATGACCGTTGGGCAAGCCTTCCACGCTGTAATTACAAACCTACTGCATCGTAATTACGTTGTCAGAGCAACAATGCAATTAGGTGAGGTGCATTGATGTCACATAACCACTTGCCACATCTTTCCATGCTTTGTAGCATAGCCCTTGGCATAGTGTAGCATCTTGTCACATTGTGCTACGCTACGAAGCCTAGCATAGTGTAATCGTCATTTTGAAGCAAAAATCTATGTTGTGTCTCGCTACATGTGTTGGGAACCTTCGCAGTGCTGTGACTGCTGGTCATAGATTTGCTATGCTACGTAGCATATCATAGCGTAGCAGCTGTCCTTAGTTGCAAAAATTTCACCAACCTACAAACTTTGCCTTTTTCACTATGAAACTTGCGAACTTGCTGAAGCTGCCCTTTGAGATACCTTTTGTCACTTCCGTAGAATTGCCACACCTCACTACACCATGTAGCTTAGCATAGCGTAGCAGCAAACATGACTTGATTTTGGCCAAGTTCGTTGCTTTCTGACGGAAGAAGACGTTGCCAAAGGACTTGAAGTCAGGCAAGGGGACTAACTGTCCAGCTTTTTCTATGCTGCGCTACACTGCGTAGCACACCATAGTGTAGCACTAAGCTTCTACAATTGTCTTCTGAAGTTTGCTATGCTACATGGTGTAGCGTAGTGTAGCAAGACTCCTTGACCTAGAAAACTTGCTAAAGCAGATAGTCTAAAAATTAGAGCATCCATCTCCTGAAGAACTACTGTAACGCTACTCAAATTACAAAGACCTGGTGAAGCAAGGATGTCTTCAAATTTTGGGTTATTTAATTGGCCCATCTTTGTCAATGTCTGGAGGATGGGCTCGAGAGACATTAACAAAGAAAAAGAAACACCACAAAAGAAACTATGCTAACGTTGTCGCTTGATGATTTCTGGGATGTCGCTTGGCTGCGCTTGAGAGTGTTGCATTGGTTTTTTTTGCAGAGGTTCAGACAAAGGGCAAAGATGAGGTCTAGCAGAGTCCCTCGTCGAAGTGCTCATGAGGGACTTGTTCACATTTTTATCTTTACTCTTACTAACCTTTGATCTCTTGTAGGATAGGTGTTTTCTTTGTAGGATGAGTTGCATTACATCTACGAAGGGTTTTGACCTACCTACAAATGCTTCCCATATGGCAAGCTGTGTTACACACATCATGGAATTTTCACTTTGAAATAGTCAAGCTAGTTGAGGCACTCACTTCGTGAGGCCATAGCACTTGCTACTGTGGCTTGGACGTGCTTTCAACCGCATCCTGTAAGCATGACGAAGAGCAAAATAACCAAGATGTGAAGTGATGGCAGAGGTCTTGCTTGCTCTAGACATTGTTGAAGCTCTTGGGCATCTATGCTGGTGCATAGTGTTCAAAGTAGGAAGGCCAGTAGTGGCGTTGGTAGTATCGGCATGGAGGAGCTGGCCTCAAAGGTGCTGTGAGCTACTGTGAATGCGAATGCTCTAGAATCCCTACCGAAGGCATGCATTCTCAATTTAGCTATGTGATTAGCTACCACATAGATAAACGTCATGCAAGCTCAGGCATCAGCAGGGAACTAGAGGATAAGAATATTGTGGCTAGGACACAATACTATTGGAACTCTAGCGGTAGGCACTGGCCAAGGAACTACTATCAGGGTAGTGGGCCATGACAACAGTAGGTTCAGAGGATCAGTGTGATGCCATACGACATCTTCAGAGCGTCGGCATGATGGCAAGGGTGGTGGTATCATGTATGTTCTAGATCATGTTCTCATTGTATCATGAACTACATTTTAGAGCTGTAACATCCCACCCCCACATTGGCATTGTGCACGCTCGTTTGATGTGTACTTGGTGCAGATGCATGCTAGGAACATGACACGAACCTAGTTTAAGCTCTTGGTAGACCATGTGCTGGTTTAAGTTCCTAGTGGACTGCTATGTTAGTTTAAGGTCTCAATAGACCATACATGCCAATTTTATGTCGTGGCGGATGGTTGTCGCTAGTTTAATGTCATAGCAGACGCTGCTTATTACTATTGTGATTTTATCGTCATAGTGGACGGTGCTCGATGCTGCTAGTTTAACATCATTGCGGACACTGCTTGATGTCGCTAGTTTAACATCATTTTGGATGCTACTCGATGTTGCTAGTTTAACATCATTGCGGATGATGTTCAATGTCTTCATACTTTAGATGTAGTATGGCTTGAGGTATGAGTGATTCATTGGGTTGGTGAACTCGTTGCCGTCCATGTTTGTCAACTTGAAGGCTCCATTCCTGAAGGCCTTAGTGAACATATAAGGGCCTTCCCAGTTGGCTGAGAATTTTCTCACATGCTCATGGATAGCCTTGAGGATGAGGTCTCCCTTCTGTACTAGCCATCGATGCGGGTCTGCATGATGATTTTGTTGTTGCTTGCTCTGGTAGTGCTTTATGTGGCTCAGTGTCTATGCGCGCTCCTCTTCTATTGAGTCGAGATCGATGTTCCATGACTCATTATTCTGGGCTTCTCTTATGACATCTGAGAGGATCATCCAGAGTGATGGTACCTACAACTCAAGAGGTAACATAGCTTCAGATCCATAAATGAGACTGTAAGGAGTCTTACTTGTTGCAGTTCTGCATGTCATTCTGTAGGCCCATAGAACGTAGAGGATTTGCTCATGCCACCACCTCTTGTTGTTACCAAGCATCCACTTCAGCAAGTTGATGATGGACTTATTTGTAGCCTCTACTTGTCCATTCGCCTATGGGTAATATGGTGAGGAGAATGCTTGCATAATGCCTAGATTGCTGTAGAAGGTTCAAGTTTCCGTACTACTGAACTGTGGCCCATTGTCGATTACAATAGTCATTGGAAGCCCAATCCTTATCATGATGTTTTCCAAGATGAAGTGGCAAATCTACTGACATGTTGTCTTCCTTAGGGGGATGGCTTCCACCCACTTAGTAAAATACTTAGTGGTGGTGATAATGAATCTATGCCCGACAAAGGACTTAGGCGTGATAGGTCCTATGAGGTCTAGTCCCCATCGTTGGAAAGGCCACATGATTTGCGTTGGGTGTAGGTCTGTGGGTGAGTCGTGTATGAGATTTGTGTATCTTTGGCACATGTTACACGTCTTGACTTTTGACAAGCAATCGTGCTCCATGTGGAGGCAATAGTACCCTAGGCATCTGATTTTTACAGCCATAGCCCTAGGTGCTATGTGTCCACCACACAATCCCTCATGTACTTCGTTAACTACCTTCTGTGCCTACTCTCCATCCATGCATGCCATAAATATCCCATCACAGGAGCACTTGCATAGGACATCATTTTCCATGAGCATATATTGCTAGGCACGCTTACAGATTCCATCTCTTTGCGTAGATGTCAATCTGCGTGGGGGTTCACCATGTTGTAGGTAGGCTTTAATGTTCGCGTACCACTTCTGGGTATCCGTAGCATTGATAGAGGTCACGTGTCCTGCCTACGTTATAGGCTCAGTACATTTGACAATCAAAGTTAGTAGACTTGCAAATGAGTGTGGTGGAATGTTTAGTGTAAGGGTGGCTAAGGTGTCTACCATGGTGTTCTCATTGCCTGGCACGTGTTGCACACATGTGGTGGCAAATTTCTTAAGCATGCTTTTTTCTTAGTGCAGGTGCATAGCTTTGTAGGCATAGACCTTGTTGATTTGATTTACAGCTAGTTGCGAATCACCGTGGGTTGCCAAGTGTTGTATGCATAGTGTGTGGGAAGCTGAGAGGCCTCTGAGTAGCCCCTCATACTCGACCACATTTTTGGTGTAGGGGAACACAAAATGATAAGAAAACGGGTGCATTTCCCCAGAGGGAAACATAATGATGACACCTGCACTACTTACTCATGCGATTGAAGAACCGTTGAAGTGTAGAGTAGCTACCAAGTGTGATAGATGATGTTAATAGTGCCAACATGTTCATCTAGGAATTCGGGATCTATGGATGTGTGGTCGTCGATGAGTGAGGCTATAAGTTGTGTTTCTATGGCTTGACCCTTAGTTGACGAATGGCTTACATAGTGTAGGTCGAACTCTGCAGTTATTGCTTTCCACTGGGCTATCCAGCTATTTTCATACAGGCTGTTATTGATAGCCCGAAGTATGTTGCTTTTGCAAACGATTTTGACTCCACTTTTTTAATGCAAACACTAAAGCAAGGCAATTTATTTCTACTTCATTGTATTTTTCCTCATGCGCTATTAATGTATGACTTAGATAATACACTGGTATCTCAGATCCATCATCTTGTTTCTGACATAGTAGTGCTACAATAGATGCATCAGAGGTGGTAAGGTATATGAAGAAAGGTTTATCCATCTATGGTGGATGCACAGTTGGGAGGTGCGAAAGCTCTTCCTTCAAGTCATCGAAGGCTTGTTGACATTGGGTTGTCCACTCAAAGTTAATCCCTTTCTTTAGAAGGTGTTGCATGGGGTGTAACTTGTTAGTCAACTTTTCTATAAATCTTTGAATGAATTGTACTCTACCTTGCAAGCCAGATAGCTCTTTGAGGTTTGTAGGAGGTGCTAGGTTGACGATAGCCTTGAGTTTGTCAGGGTCTACCTGTATTCTAGCCTTCGATACTACAAATCCTAACATGCGTCTGGTTCTTACCCTGAAGAAACTTTTTTTAGGATTAAGGCTCAGATCATGCATTTGGCAACACTTAAGGACTTTCCCTAGATCGCGTGGGTGATCAGTTGCCTCCTTGGACTTGACTGCTATATCATCCACGTAGTCGTTTAACGTTTCTAAGATGTAGTCGCTGAAGATGTAAGTCATGGCTCATTGGTAGGTTGCTCCAATTTTCTTGACCCCAAAAGGCATCATGGTGTAGCAGAAGGTCCCCCATGGGGTCATGAAGGTCATTGTTAGCTGATGCTCTGGGTTGATGCGAATTTGGTTGTAGTCGGAGAAGCCATCCATAAAGGATAATAGAGCATGATCGGCCGTAGTATTGATGAGTTGATCGATGCTTAGAAGTGAATAATTATCCTTGATCATCACTTTGTTTAGATCCCAGAAGTCTATACAGATCTGTATTCCTCCCATTTTCTTAGGAACCACAATGATGTTGGATACCCATTCCAAATAATCAACTACACGAATGAAACCAGCTTGGTATAGCTTTGTGAATTCATCCCTCACGGCTAGCACAATCTTTGGTTTGAATTTATGAGCCTTCTACTTGACTGCCTTCATGCGTGGGTCTAGGATGATGTTGTGCTGTATCAGCCTTAGATCTAAACCCGGCATGTCACTGTATGACCATGCGAAGACTTTGATGTTGTCTTGCAAAATTCTGGCTACATTTTTGTGTGTTTGTGCATTTAGGAGGGAGCTATGTTTTAATGTCCTTACTTTCCCCATGGACATGGTCATAGGCTTCTTGACGATAGGATCCTCAATCACATCCCTGACCTCTAAATCTAGGGTTTGGACTATATGTTCAGGCCAGTCAAGGGCTGTTTCTAAGGATGTTATGGTGCTAATTGTAGTTGACCCCCAATCGATTAGGTCGGGGTTCAATTGTCTCGCGAGCTTCCCATGTGGACCTGCTAAAGCAAGGATAATGGAGAGATCACGGTGGATTTCCATTTTTTTCTTAACCTATCAAAATGAGATGACAGCCTGGTTAAAAGGCACCTATTAGTAGTAATCATGTATAATGAAAACTTGCAATGCAATGACAAGATGTAACTAGAAAAATATGATGTAAAGATTAAAATTTTTCCAATTTAAAGTCATGGCAAACTGCTATAGCATGGAGATGTAGAGCTGCTAAAATAGGAAATGCAAAACTATCAATGTAAAAATGTGAAATTGCTAAAAAGGAAATGTAAAACTGCCAATGTGAAAACATGAGATTGCTAGTTAGCATCATTGCGGACTATGAATGTATAATAGATCGAACTTGCTAAGGGTCTTTTCGGATCATTAAAAGCGCAACTATGTTACGATTGCTACTCTAAGGTCTTTTTGGACCATGAACGAGAGTGGAATACTACACTAAAAATGCTAGTTTAAGGTCCTTTTGGATTGCAAACGTTACAACTGTGTTGGGGTTGCTAGTTTAAGGTCTTTTCAGACTAGTAAAATCAAAAATATATATTTTTTTGTTTCTCGGGAAAGCACACAGTTAGCTTGAAGCATGTCAAGGTTTTAATGCCAACAATGCTACGATGGCGTGGTGAGCATGCTACGCTGTACGATGCACTTTGCATTAAATGAAGAGAGAGAGCGGCAAGTTTTCCTTTTTTACCATTATGGCCATAAATAGGGATTAAACCCTGGTAAGCTTGTCATTCCCACCGTAAGAGCGCAGAGCCCATATTCGGAGCTCAGAGTGATTTCCGAGCGTGAAGTGATCATGTTAACAGTGAGTAAGATGGGTTTTTTTGCATTACAATGAGGAAAATTTTGCAAGTAGAATGATGGCTCCAAAGAAGGAACACACAAATTTGGCACTTGCAAAGGTTGAGGAGGTGAAGAAAACCCTACGATGCATGACACAAGTGCATGTCATGGCGCAGGCGAACACACTATTGACCTAGTAGGCTACTATGCTCCTCTATTTTTCCACAATTGTATAATTATTTTTTGCTTCTGTTCTTCTCTACTTTCATTTTTCATCCTATTCTTAGCAACCTATGTTTTCTGTCATCATGTTGTTTTGGCCTTTGCATCACCACTGTTGCCATTTTGGCTATGGCAAGTGCATAAACGTTACGCCATTGTTGCATGCAAGGTGACTTAAACTACCACCTCTGTGGTTGTCATAATTGTGAGGGTTCAGGAAATTTAAGTTACTTGGCTTTCAAATGGCATGATGTAGGACCCTGAGGAGGGTTTGGTCATGCGTGATGTTATAGTGCAACACGTGTTCTGCTGTGGCATATTGTTAATCGCTCTGTTAGGGTTAATTGCTCTGTTGCTATGCTAGGCTATTTTCGTTGCACTAGCGCTTACATGTTCTTGTTACGCTATGTGCGGGAAGAGGATTATGTTATGCTATATGCATGGACTACTAGGTATTGCTATGTTTGCATGTGCATTGCACTTAGACATGATGGTAACACATACTGGTTGTGTTGTGCAAGATGGGGCTAAGGTTGATTCTGATTGTCTTGGAAATTGCAGGAGTCCTGTGTCACGCAAGAAAACCTATGACAAATGCTCCTCCTCCCCAGCTACGTGTGGGGGAGAGAGGGGTATGGTTTAGGAAAGGAGCACAGGAGTTCCTAGAATACCTCCTTGAACACTTTAGTGTGATTGTTTGGTCATACCTAGAGGAGGAGGAGGCAGCCACCATAATAGAAGCCATATTGCCCAGGGTGAGCCAGGGCATCCTGAGGTTTCTGACGAACAGGGAAATCATGAGCAGGTAGGGAGAAGGATCTAGTCAATGCCTCACAGGGTTAAGGTGCTTGGCCTAGATCTAGGATATTAATGAGTACAACTGGTACCACCATTACAACACATTATTCATCACACGTTATATGGCGATGTGCTTCTAGAACCCACAGGGAACTATCTACTATGCTGGCAGGTGAGTTTTGCAACCTTGTTCCGCTATGTTATGTGATGTTGGACATATTGGCCAAATGCTAATAGTATGTGTTTGTTACCAGGTTCTACATCAACAAGGATGGCATTCACGACCGATCGGTTCTACTGGCTACAACACAGATAACCCTACAGGAGTTCTCTTCTGCTAAGAACCTGCAGGCAGGTGTGATTGGTCAATGTAGGGGTGAATACCACACCTATCCATACCTATTCCCCATTCCCTACAATCAGTGCAAGGGGTCTAGTTGGCTAGATGAGAAGTGGGCAGAACCCTTTGAACTGATCACGGTTGAACAAGTTCTAGTTGACCTTCCAGCATTCTCATTACCATACAGACTTGGTAGGCCAAACAGTAAGTGTTACATGCTTAAGTGTTTTTTCAATCTTTGGATTTTCTATGTTTTTATGCTAAAAGTTTTTGCAAAAACTATTATAGGGGAAAAGAAGCCCCAGGAGGTGATGGTGGTAACCGTCGAGACACAGGGGGAAAACATCTACTTCAAGTATAGAGAAGTAGATGTGAGCCAACGCTGGATAAGCAATGTGGCTTTGAACTCCTTGGTCCAAAATATTCAAAAGGCTGGGCTTATGGATCTATTCCTGGCCTCAGATCCGAGCATTCTTGCTACCGAGATGCTCTCCTTGGTCAACTCCTTTTTTGACAAGGAAGGCCACTTTCGTACGTGCATACAGGGCATACAGGTGGTTATTGAAATCAATGACCAACTATTTGAAGACCTGTTTGGTGTCTTTGCCAAAGGCATCCTCATAGGGTCAAAGGGTAAGAAGGAGTTGATCCTTCAGAAGAAGGACATTCAGGAGTGGTTGTGGATTGCAAAGGAGTGGAAGGGGCTCCCCATGAAGAAGCTCAAAGAAGGTCCCACTAAGGAGGTTTACCCTATCTTCCATGCTCACGCATTCCCCTAGCTGCTTACCCAAGGGAAGGTCCTGGGGATTGAGCAGGCCTAGATAATGTGTGAGATCATGGAAGAAGGGGCTCGCTACAACTTGGCCAAGTTTCTATGTAAAGGCTTGCAGACCAAAATCTTGGCGCTCCATAAGAAGTCAGAGTCCCGATCCAATATACATTATGCCTTTTACATAGCCTATCTAAGGCGTTTCGTAGATTTTCTGGTGGTTTAAGAGAATGGCTCTTGGGTCATGCAAAATCATAACTAGATTTATAGACCATGGATCTGCCAGATCCTCTGGACCATCCGAGCCCAAGATCCCCCAAAAATAATTAGGGAGTCATTCTTTGTGATGACTAAGGATTGGGTGGCTCACAATGTTTGTGGCTAGGACAGCATAGGAGAGATGCCCCCTGCTGTAGCCGGTAGCGTGTCATGGGGGGAATATCTCATAGCCAAGACTATGCCCAAAAATTTGCAGCAGAAGAGGCCTCCTCCAGCTAAGGAAACCCTTTGCGTGGAGGAAGAGGAGGGGCAGAGACTGTGGCTTAAACTGCAGAGGATGCAACCCCCAATTGGTAAACATTTTTGTCTAATGCTTACTTTGTTATTGTCTACTATGCTATGCTACGCTAGGCGGTGTAGCGTAGCGTAGCACCTGCTTTAGGCTAACTTATTTCAAGCTAATGCAAAACATGTTTCTTGTCTAGTAGAGGAGGAAGAAGAAGAAGAAGAAGGTGAGGAAGAGGTGTCAGCCCCTAAGACGAGGGTGATGAATAAAGATATGGAGACCCCAGTCTTGGAAGAAAGGGCCCCAGTCAAGAAGGGAAGAACCCTTGTTGCTAAGGCAGGGGCTCTTATTATTAGGGAGAATCTTCCTACTAACAAAGAGGAGTCTCCTTTGAATAAAAAAGATGCTAGTCTCCTAAAAGGAAAGGCACCAGCGCATGAAGAACAGGCTCGTACAAACTTGGTAAGGACCTTTGCCAAGGTTATCACATTGTCTTGCATCAGCAAGAAGGAGGACCACAATCAGACATTGGTGAGTTCAGAAATTTGTTTGCCTTGTCTTAGTCCATTTCAGCCATCGCTAATATGTCTAGTTATGTAACAGGCACTACCATTGATGCTGCAGGACCTCCTTTGACTCGTGTGGAATCATGGGCCGAGATCCTTGATAAGTTTATGTTTATGCAGGGAATTATTGACAACATGATCAACCACCTTCAACAAGTGGACCCTGACGTGGGTAAGTAGTAGTGTCAGGTCCTCTCATGTTGTTATGCTAGAGTTTCGTGAGTTTGCTAATCTTGCTACGCTAATGTGATTGCTACGCTCTTTGTGTCATGGTAGCCTTTCGACTTAAATGGGACCCGACACAACCTTTGAAAGTCAATGTCAAGCCTACATTTCTGCCTAAAGTGATCGAGGTATCTCGTCATGTGTACGACGAGGCTTGCAAATGCATTTTGCATTCAACATGCTTCTTGTGGGAGTATATGTGCATCAACGAGGACCTGTGGAAATGGGTTCAAAGGGCTGAGCAAAGGGTGGCTGAATTGAGCACCGAGGTGGAGGATCTCAAGTCGAGGAATGAGTTCTTTATAGCCTATGATACAAATAATGAGGACTGGTGCACAGCTATGATAGATTACACTAGGTTTTGAATAGTCTCGCGTCAGAATAATGAATCCACCTGCGAAATAATAGAACATTAGATGCAGATGGACTTGCTAGCCAAAAAGTGTCAAGATTTGAAAGACTTTAGCACCAAGGATTACAAATGGGGGAAATCCCAGAAAAACCAAAAACACATGTATAAATGAAAAAATGCCATCCATCATAAAATGTATAGGGACACTGCTATGGAGGCGTTTACGTATGAAGCATTCGTAAATGCCATTGACACTTCTGAGGCCTATTCCAAATTCAAGGAGCAGGTAAAGGTTACGAAATCTCCTAACCTGAAAGTGGACCTTCCCACAGGGGAGACTGCAACTGTCTCCTTTTCCTCAAGACCACCAAGGTGGACAATTGCCAAAAGAGAGAGAGAGCTACTACGGGCACTGAACCAAGCAATAGGCATTGGGTGGACATCACGGTAGAGGAGGTCTGGCATCACCTAGGGCTCAATTTGGACCGGATACCCTTTGAGACAGATGTAGGCCCTTCTCAAGTTAATCTTTTTGAGATGTAGTTGGGTTTTAGAATGGTCTAAGCTAATCTTTAGGTGTTAAACACAAGTTTAAGTACACAAAAGAATTTGAAAATTCTACTATTGACTATGCTAGATTCCAAGAATCTAGTAGCTACTATGAAAGTGCAATAAACACCCAAATCACCAACCATAGCTACACTCAGCATTGTGGATAGGACATAGAATACCAATGTTGGTTTTGTTTTTCGTAAATAATTGTAGGCTTTAAATTTTAGAATGTGAAAAATTGGTTTTGAAAAATGGTTAAAAAAATGTTTGAACAAGTTGTAATAGGTTTTAGAAAAGGGTTATGGGTTGAAAATCTGGACAAAGGCCCTCCTTCTAATACTAGAAATTGTAGTGCCTAAAAAATTTCAATCACTCAAAAACCAAAAAATCCCAGGTGTGATAGCCTAACCTTGGATCCTAAGGACCTCTAAAAAATAGAATCTAATGTGTCTTGGATGGTCTTGTCAATCACCTAGGGACTTAACAAGTGTAATGAACATGAAAATAAGAATGGAATTAAAAATTTGAGTAAAAATAAATTAACATAGAATAACACTTGAAAAAAAATCTACACTACAAATGAACTGAAAACTTTATTAAATGAAAGTGTAAAGTTCAAGAAGTATAGATGGTATGCTCAAGACATAAGAAGCTAGCTTGGATGGAGCTGGCAAGTTGTGGTCTATAGTCAAACTCCACAATTCAAGTTCTTTCCAACTTCAATCTCTTACAACTCCTTACTAGTTTCTGTTTAGATCTACAACTTTGATTATAGATGGTGTAAATAATGGTGTACACTCTTGTTCCAATGGTACTATGCTAAGGCTTTCTAGTGCTGAGCGTAGATGCCAAATGGAGTTCAAAAATGGTCAAGGTTGCAAAATAAGGCTATGGGATTACATAATTGCTAGTTTGAGTTTACTCAAAATTTCTAAAGTGTAGAACCTAGATTAGGTGTTTACATTTGGCTTTTATAGGCTTTAGGTTGTTGATTTCATGCTCCAAATTTCTACCATGATTGATGACAGATTGATGTTGCTTATAGGTGTAATGGCTATGATTCTAGCATAGTTGACCATTTATGATTGGTTTTGATACACCAAGGCCATCAAAATCCATCTACATACTAAAAATAGTAAATGGACTTTTGTGACTATGCTATCCTTCACCCCAACTATGTTCACCTTGGAGAACTACACTGGCATTTTTTGAAATTTTCTAAAATCATGGTGACTATCCTAGCTAGACTACATCTACTAGCAATCCATGATGACTACACTAGCAATGTTGCCACCACTAGAAATTTTTCATGACTACAGTAGCCATTGCTAGGAAAATGTAAAACCCAACAATACCAAAATTAGTCTTACATCTATGCTGGGTTTTGTGGTGGCTACGCTAGGTGTTTGGAAAAATGAAAATCCAACACCACCTACGTTGGGAGTAGGTGGCTTCAGCGTAGTTGAGGCTATGCCTCTATAAAAACCCATGAAAATGCCAAATTTGGTAGTCCCCAAGGCATTATTAGCCTTCCCAAGCCATATATAGACATAAATTTTCTTTTTGTGCTTAGGAAGTGAGGAAGTAGTAATTATGAGGCATTTTTAGCTCCAAAAAGTTAAAGTATGCAAGATTGTAGCTCATGGGCTACAAACCTTACATTTACAATGAAATCTTGCCTCAAGTTGGATGGTGAAGGTTACAAATTACAACATGTGTTTTCTTGTTGGTGTTTCAACCATGAATACAAAATTGCATGTGCAAAAAGGAAACTAAGCATTGTATTGAATGAGAATGATTTAAAGAGGATGGCTAAATATGAGATAGCTAATGATTTGGGATGTTTTCTACCTAATGCAGGCTAGCCCGTTAAGCTCACCTAGTTTGAGAAAATCATAGTATCAAAATATTTTCTTGATAGGGAATAAATTCATGGCATGAAAAGAAATAATGATGAACATCTCATTGGGAACCCCAACATCAATGTTAGTAGTAGGAATTTCTAGTTCTATGATGAACAAAGGGAGCAAACTAGAGATATCAATATTTATGATGATGATGAGGAAGATCCTCCTCACATTACTCTTCTTGTAGATACTTTTCATCCACAAAATACCCTTATCACACAATGAATGAACTTCATTAGGTTCTCAAATCCTTTTTTAGTGCCTAAACTACAAAACATTTTTATCTCACTACTCATTTTAATTAACCCCACTATCATAATTCCATCAAAAACTAGTATGCCATCCACTTATAGTCTCATTTCAAATACCAATTTTATTAATCCATCAATCCATCTTCCAAATACCAATTTCATGTTAAACAATTTCTAACTAATATCACATATGACACAAGCTTAATCAGAGCAAGTTTTACTATCATTTGTTTCACCTATGTAGCAGATACCTTAGTGTAGCACACCTTAAATTTCCATGCTAGCCATTATAGCATCATAACCATTTTTATCCTCTCACAATCCCATTTTGGATAATCTTATAGTTCCATCAATTCTTTGTATTCCACCTAAATTAATGATCTTATTGCAAGACCTCACATCTAGGCTCTAGGTGAATGAATTCAAACATGAAAAGCCATAATACTTCATGGAGGTAATCCTAAAATCTCTATTGAATACCTTCTTATCTATTTCATCAACCCTTTGATTTTCCCTACTCAAGTTTCCAAAGACCTTCATTACCAAATTTCACTAAGTATAATGAAGAATTGGATCCTATGAGCCACATTATTACCTTTGTAATGAATTCATGATGCTTGCTAATTATTCCTACATCATCGTCAAAAGCTTTTCAAACTCCTTGACTAGTAAGGCACTTGAATGATACAAATGAATCTTCTAGGGATCTATCACCTCCTTGGAGTAAGTCTTCACTACCTTCATAGATAGGTTCAAGTATAATATTACTAAGGATGGTACTTTATAAAAGATCCTAGCAATCAAATAGTTTCCTAATGATCATGGAGCTTACACATCAATTACCTAACAACCAATTGCTAGGAATTTTTAAAGGATTTTTCAATGAATATATTTGGGGGAATTTAGACTACCCCATGCCACTTGGACTCCACAATGTAATCAACTTTGCTAAATACATTAATAAGGTGGTCATTCAATGTAATGATCCAAAGTGGATCAACTTCATAAAAAAAGTAAATAAAGTAGTAGGTAAGCACAAGTTCATCCAAAATGCTGGTCAAATAATGACTTTGGTGAAACAAACTATAGTAGGTTCATCATCAAGTGGTAAAGGCAACAATGGAAAGAAGGATATAAACTTTAAGCTTAAGCCTAATGGTAATGAACAAAATACATTAGTAATGGTGGGCAATCAAGAAGTCCATAGAAAGACTAGTCCAAGTAACATAAATTTCCAATGACATACATACAACTATATGATATGCTACTAAAGGATGAATAGGAAATGCCTAAGTATGTTTCAGAACAAACAAGGATGTGATTCAAAAGGTTATAAATCTTGGCTATTGATCCTTCTGAACATGTGGAACAAGATCCACTTGTTTTAGTGGTATAATTCCAATAAGCTTTACTACTATCACGAGGTGTTAGGCCATGATATGGAGGATTGTAACATCCTTAAATATGATGTTTAGGCATTAGTAAAAAAAGAAGCAATTGTATTCAATACTCCCATCTAATCCATTAACCAAAACATGAAATTATAAGGATCCTATGAATTTCCATTCAAGGAGACTTTCAACCTTCCACCTAGAAGCCAAAGAAAATCATCCATGTGCTTCCTTTGTTATCCAAATAGATTCTTTCTATTATTAGTCTCAATCATCCTCTCATTTTACCCTACAAGTCCTAAGAAACTTTTTGTATTAAATATCCCTTGAAATGACACTAATTCCCCTCCTTCCTAGAGCATATGAAGGGATCCATTAATTATTTATATGACTCCTTACTATGATGAAGTTCCTACACAATCTTAGCATACTTTCTCTTATCCTACCTCTCCTCCAAGGAATAAATTTTCCACATATACTCAATTCATTCATTATCCTTTTATCTTACCTTATGTTATGCATCCATCATATTGTCTTTCTTCCCACCTAAGTCACAAGAGCCTCCCTTTTTCTCTACCCATAATTCACCTATTGGAATCTTCATAAGGGCTCAAAAGAAAGCAAAAACTATTGATAAGAGGAAAGAGAAGGAAATGTCTAGCAATCCAAACAAAAAGATAATTTCATTCCATGATACATCAAATGAAAATCCCCCTACTTCCATTATCATCTCAACTTCATAACCACATCTTATGTTGTTTCCCTTGTACCAACTTCCAAAAACCAAACTTCTAGAAATATGGATGCACCCCAAATTTCCACTACCATGAAGTCAAAAGGAACAAGTCTTTCTATCTATGACCTCATTTCCACTTCAAAGGAACATTGTTTGGTGTTGGGGAAGGTTCTAAAGTCCATCATAATGCCTTCAAACATATAACCCCATGTTAATGCAATCTCATTGATCCTCAATCCTCCATGTTATGAAGCTAACTATTTGGTCTTTAAGAAGAAGAACATTAGAACACATCTTGTAATGGATGCCTTGTACTAGCTTCTAAATTACATCATCATATAGATTGAAGATAACATGTTGCTATCATTAATGCACATGGATGATGGAGCCATAACTAGTTTCATATCATGTGTAATCATTGAGCATTTGGACCTTCAAAAATAGGTCACATACTCTAACTACAACTCCTCTCTACTTTCATTTAGTTGTGCTAGAGTAGAAATCCTAGGAACAATAAAATTACCTTTTTCTATAGAAAATATGATGGCATTTGAGCCCATATTCGATGTCATTAGAGATTCCTCCTAAATTAATGTTATTTTAGGATGATCTTAGTTAGTGTACCATCATGTCATATAACCCTTGAATCAAGAAATACACTTCTCTTGTAAGGATAGAGAAATAGTCTTGTGTATTAATCTTAAAAGCCTGGTTGTTTCATGGTTAGATGTATTGGAAGAGACTAACTTAGGATCTCAACCTAACTTAGGTAATGAGTCTAATGCAACCATTCCTTGATCATCTAGCACCTATGAATTTATGGATCTATGATTTAGTGAGTTAGACATTGTTGAACCTATCAAGAGCATAAAGGTTCTTACTAGGTCTAATGCTAGAAGATCCATTGCCAAGGCATCATAGTCTTAAATCTTTTCTCCCCTTTCATTGCTTTATCTTTTATACTTTTGTATGTTTCTTAGTATGAAATTAGTTTCAGATTCTTTACATTAGTTTAATTATTGCACTTTTTTATTTTCAATCATGTTTTCTTATTTAGCATAGTCTTGATTATTGCCTTGCATTAGTATTTCCTCTCCATTGTATCACATTTTATCACATGTTTCATTTAGTGTTTGATTCATTTTTCCCTTTAAAAAATCACAACGTTACAAATATAGATAATTAAAACAAAAATCATAAAAACAAAAAAAAACTTAAAAATATCATAAACATAGAAAATCATAAATAGCTAAATACATAGAACCTAAAATCCATAAAAAATAGTCCCCTATACCATATTTCTCAATTATCATGAAAATATTCATGTAAGTACATCTCAACATAGATCTATTACATTTAGAAACAATGCAAAGGCCAAAGAATTACTAATGATCCTAATATTTTCTCCTCTTAATCTAATGCATCGCACTTAGAAAACTTGTTGCATTAATCTATCAATTTTCCATGCCTTGGAAACTTTTTAGGCTCTAATTTTGCCTTGAAAACTTAGGAAATTTTTCTAGCTCCTCCACCCCAAATCCATGCCATATAAAATTCTCTAACTTTCCTAGCTCTTAGTAAATTTTTCTTTTATCCTACCATGAAATTTTCCAACCTCCCTTCTCCTCTCTTTCTTCAAACCTAGAAACTTTTCTCATGATCTCCTCCTTCTCTTACATAAATTTTTTATTCCTTTATCTCTTCTTCATGTCTTAGAAATTCTCTATCTTTTATAGACTTAGAAAATTTTCTACCTCTCTCTCCATACTTAGAGAAAAATTTTTCATCCTTCCCCAAAACTAATAATCTTCTTCCAAAATTTTCCTTGAAAAATTTTAAATTTTTTTCTAACTCTTCTTGTTTTATGCAAGAAAACTTGAAATATTTTCTAATTCTTTTTCTCATTGTAATTTCATTTTCATGTAGCTATTACTTTCTCTTTCATTCTTTACAAGCCATGGATCCTAAGTTACTTGTTCATTTGTGTGAAGCACTTGCCTTGGATAGGTTCCATGATTGAATTTCTCAATATCTTAATGAGGATTTAATTAATTTTTCATCCTTGGACCCCTTAGATTTTATCATCTCGATCCTCAATATCACCAAAGAAGACTTAATCCCTCAAACTAAAATTTCCTTCTTGGATTGTAAACCTATTTTGACTAGTGATTCATTACTAGATCTCATTATAACAAATTACCAAAATAAGAAAATTTTCTTACAATTGAGGGACAAACCTTTCCAACAATATTGGGAAATTCATTCTAAAAATACTAAGAAAAAATTATATTTCCATTGCATGGGGACATGATGATATGTACAATTTGGATCCCATTCTCATTCAACATAACATCATACTTGAGGAGGGATCCAAACTTATCAAGTCAAAAATCCCAAAAAATTCAGCATGATCTAGTCTTAGAGACAAAACATAATATCATCAAATTATACAATGCTAGATTTATATGTCTTCTAGATTACTCCAATTGGGAATCTAACATGTTGGTCATTCCTAAGAAAAATAGAGTTATTAGGATATGCATTAATTTTTGTGACCTTAATAAAGTGACATTGAAAGATGATTTTCCACCACCCAACATTGATCAACTCATAGATACAACTACATGTCATGCTTTGTTTAGTTTCATGGATGTTTTTTTGGGATACAACCAAATTCAAATAAATCTCTAGCATTAATGCTTCACAAATTTCATGAATCCATGTGAAACCATTTGTTACATGAAAATTCATTTTGGATTTAAGAATGCCACAATGACATACCAATGGGCCATGACCTTCATCTTTAGTGACATGATGTTTAAAACTCTAAATTATTATGTGGATGATCTAACAGTCAAGTCTATCATTATAATTGATCATCCCACTAACTTTTATGTAGTTTTGGCTTGTTGCAATAGGTATAACCTTTGCTAAAACCCCAATAAGTGCATTTTTGGCATGGAAACATGCAAGATGTTAGGATTTCTAGTTTTAGCTAATGGTATAGTGGTAGATTTCAACAAAGTCAAAGAAATCATGAACCTCCCACCACCCAAGTATCTTAAGAACATGTCTTAATTTGATGTTTCATATATAACATAACTAACCAATTTCATCATTTTTCTCATCTTCTTAAGAAATCTACAACTTTCAATAAGGACTTGAATTGTCAAGAGGATTTTAGCATAATCAAGCATTCCCTTACCAACCTTCCCATCCTCCATCCTCAATTTGATCTTTCTTTTTATCTCTCTTTTTCCAATTTTAATCACTCTATCATAGCCATGTCTTACCAACAATGTGAAGATAGTATTGATCTTCCTATCTATTACATCTCTCATCCCTTTTCCAATTTCAAAACACATTACATAGATATAAAAAAATCTTTCTTAGGACTTGTCTTTGTACTTAAGAAATCAAGACATTACATATTGGCAACAAAAATTCATGTCATTTGATGAGAAAATGTTTTACGATCCATTTTCATCAACCTGTATGATAATAATTGCATGACAAAATGGAAGATCCTCTTAACCAAATTTGACTTATTCTACCTTGCCCAATACTCAATTAAGGGATAAGCCATTGTGGATCTACTTACTTGATCCCACTCTTTGAACCATATTTTGTAACCATCTAACCTTTCCCCAAGGAACCAAGTAAGAAAGAGATAATCCCTCCTCCAACTGTGACATTAAAACATGAGGATTTCAATTCACACTTGTAATTTGATGGTGTGTATACAACCCAATGTTCAAGTACAACTTGTGTTCCAAAATGAGAAGGTATGGACCCAATTTATCAAACTTATAAATTTAGTTTTCCATTTACTAATAAGATGGTAGAATATGAAGGTATCAATCAATGTTTGATTTTATTCCTTCAACTTGGAACGAAATTACTTTTCATGTGAGGTGATTCTTAATTGGTCATATGCCAAGTAAACAACAAATATACTTGCAAAGCTAAATACCTTCAACCTTATCTAGACTTAGCAAAACATTTGATTTTTCAATTTGATGAATCCTTATTCATACACATCCACCACTTAGAAGACATACTTGTTAATGCTCTAGCTACTTTTTCTTTCTTTGCTAATCCTACTTTTCTCAAAGATCTTTTATCTCATTCTTCATAAGATATACTTGTTACACTCTTGGCTACATAATTTGTTGGCTTAGTTAACTTAGAAGAAGATGAACAATACTATGAAATTGTATAATACTTTCAAATTGAAGAAACTCTTGAAAGTTTATCTTATTCAAAAAATAATGTTTTTCATAAATGTTCTAAACATTTTTGTATTATCAATCCTAGTATTTTATGTCACATCTCTATGTTAGGTATTCTTCTATATTATCTGAGCCATGATGAAGCACAAAACTTATTAGAATAGATTCATTCCAACATATAAAAAGTTCATTTAGACTCATGGTCTCTAGTAGCTCATATCATTTTATTGTCTTACTAGTGGCCTATGATGTTAAGGGATGCACATAAAATAGTGAATATTTGTGATACATGTCAATGGCATTCTCTGCTTATTTATGTTTTATCTTGAGAGTGTAGGACATATAAAATTGTATGATCTTTCTAGAAATGAAGGTTGAATCTCATAAGTTCTATCCATCCTCCATATTCTTCTAGCCATTAATTTATTTTAATAGCTACTAAAAGTTTTACTAAGTGAATCAAAGCTATTCCTTTTATCACTACAACTTCTAAGTATGTTTTGTCATTTTATTTTGGATCATATATTCACTCACTTTGGTATCCCTCTCTACATTGTGACTAATAATGGACATTAAGTCAAGAGTAAAGAACTAGCCAAATTTTATGATCAATACCAAATTACCCAGTCATTCTCATCTTTATATTACCCATAATCCAATGGGTAATCTTAATCAACCAATAAGTTCCTCATCCATTTTCTAGGAATCATGGTTGAAAAATGTTAATGTAACTAGCCTTCTTAGTTATCCAACGTCCTTTGGATCTATCATACTATCTTTCAAAAAATAATCAACTAAATCCCTTTGATGCTTACCTATGAATCAAAAGATATGTTGTTGATGGAGCTAGATGTGCTTTCTCTTCATGTATCCCTAAACAATTAGATGATAGATGAGTAAAATGACATCATGCTTTGTTTTGAGTTAGACATACTTAAGGAAAAGCATAAGCAAACATCAATCAATATCCAAAATTATCAAGAAGCCATGTGCCATTACCATAACAAGAATTTTAGACTTAGAGACATCAAGGAAGGTGACCCTATCCTTAGGCATTCTCCTAACACCAAGATGACTAAGTTCTCGTCAAAGAGTCTTAGCAATGAAGAATACTACTTAGTTGATTAAGATGGGAATCACTATCTAGATCTATTAAACAAGGCATACCTTAAATGATACTACATTTAAATTTTAGAAAAAGAAAAAAAAAAGAGATCAAGCATCATCAAATTTTCTCTAACTCTTTTTTCATCTCATCTACATTTTATTTTTCTACTTTTTCTCCCCTCCCTATCTTACTTTTCTTCTCTCTTTATCTCTATTTTCTACTATTTTTCTTCTATCTCCTTTGTCGAGTTTTTTCTACCTCCCTAATTTCTTCCTATCTTATTCTACTAACTTTCTTCTATAGCACACTATGATGAAGATAGTAATCAGCGATTTTCCTCATGTAGTGAGAAATAAGTGGTCTGCTATTTTCAACTCTAAGTGAGGATGTGTTGAGTTTGAGTGGAACATGGAGGCAACCAAATCTCTAAACCATCATCAATCATTAGACTGTGGAATTTATCCATCTAGTTTTATTATTTTCTTGATTTCATGATTCTATTTTCACCTCTCCTCTCTCACTTATCTCTTCTTCCTTCTAACCTCCTTTCCTATCTTATTTTCTTTTCTCTCATTAACACAATTAGTAAGAATTAAGTGATATGTTTTATTTGAGTAATGGTGTGTTGTGGGAATAACTGGGATAAGGTGTGAATATCATAAATGGCATCTTTTCAACCACCTTAAGTGTAGGATTTAGTCACACCTCTTTCTATAATGTAGCATTGTCCTCACAACTAGGGCATTGGCAATATCCTAATATTCTCCCTTCTTCCACTTCTTTCTTCCTACTTTTTCTTTTGTAGGTACATTAATTTAGCATCTCAACTCTTCTTGATGAACCCTCCTTTAACACCTTAGTAGCATCCATCAAGAAGGGGTACTATTATATTCACTTTTTTATTTCATTTTGAATCAAAAGTAAGTATGATTTTTGAGAACCAAGAACTTAGAACAAAGGCTGAATAAGTTTCCCAATTCAAGCAACAAAGACTACCAAAACTACACATCAATTTACATGGTTCCCTAACTTGGGTATGTCCACACTTGAAAGGTAGAATCCTTACATACCTCTAGATTTTTTTTCCTTTAAAAAGTGGTTTAAAAGACACTACAACATTTATAATGTTTGAGATTTGCTTAGAGTGTTTTCTCACTAGAAACACACTCAACCCATAAGGTTCCAACAAACTTACAAGATGTCTTCTCGCAAGAAGCACATCAACCCTGTAGGATTACAAAGAGAGAAAAATAGTCAAGGAGAGAATGTAACTAACTTTACAAGTTCCTTACTTTGAAGCACATACAACATTAAATAATTCACAATAGATATACAATTGAAGAACAAACCAAATTCACTTAAGGTAGATAATGAATATTCCAATGAACAATGCTTTTATATTACTTGCTTTTTTCACAAGAATTACACTTTATTTTATAGCCTTTTACTTTTCAAATATTCCTTAAAATTTATGCAATGGCTAGGAAATTACTAGCTAGGACATCCTATTTAAGCTTAGGATGTCTCATTAAAAACTAGCCACATGTAGGTGAAATGTTTTACTAAAAATTGGGACATCTTACTTGGAATGTCCTAATAGCAATTGGGACATCTGTTGTTTTCTTGTGATGTTTAGCTTGAAGCTAAGTCTTCATCTCTAGGACATCTGTTGATCTCTTGGGATGTCTAGATAGATACCAAAACATATTTGATTGGCATGTAGGCTTCATGCATTCTTAAAATCTTTCATCTTGGTTGAGACTTCTTATCATCTTAACAAAGCTCTTGTCTTAAACTCATGGAGTCCTTATCTTTACACCAATAAGCTCTTCTCCTGATCTTAAGATCTTTTCATCTCTTTCTTACCTAATCCCATCATGTTCTTGTCTTGTTCTTTCTTAGAACTAAAAGATCATACAAACACATTTTCTACATTCTCCATTTTCTAAGGTTTTGACATACTAAAAGGTTAGTAATCTTCCCATTTTTGGTGATTTAAAAACTTAAGAAAATGGTTTAGTGTATTCCATAATATCATATGATTAAATAATTAGAGCACAATATTATATTTACATATTCATTAATAATCCTATGATAGCAAGAAATGCAAAGGGAAACAAAATGAAGCATTAAATAGACACATATCCATTAGCTAAAATCACAAGATGGTAACACAAGAAAATGGTAACATCAAAGACTATTCATATCCATCCATCCATGCATAATGCAAGAATAAACCATATATAGCTAATATAAATATCAAAACTTGTTTCCAAAGTATAACAAAATGATGCATAGCATGATAATATATTATCATATAATTGTCCACAACTATATCTTCACAAGTATGCACATAGTCACAAAATATCCACAAAAACTCTCCCTCTTTTCGGACATCATCCAAAAGAAGGAAATCATGCAAAGGCTCTATTCACTAGCCTTAATATCATCATCATCAACATCAAAGCCAAAAGATACATGAGTGAACCAGTAAGTCTCCTCATCATCATCATTACTACTAGTATTAGAGTTGGAGACCTGCTACTCATCATCAACAAAAGAAGATACTGTGGCATGGGCTCTTTAGGGATGAAGCTTGACTAGAAACCTTGATGATGAAGGGGAATGAGATGGAGCCTACTAGGAAGATGAAGAAGTATCCTTCATCTAATAAGTTTTGGAAGCAGCTTACCCCAAATGAGTTTTGGCATAAAAAATGCTCTCCATCACTTGTTGCTAAAAATATTAAGGAACATCCTCCATCATCCTTCCCTAGCAAACAGTAGCAATGAATTGATTACAACACATAGCAGTAGAGGATGAGGGGTGGTAGCATGTTCCAATAGTAGGACTAACCTTTGTCTCTCTCCCAAAGCTATAGGTGCATGGTAGGTGGAATAGCAAGCGGCCTCTCTTTTGCCTTAACTTCTCACATGATGACAACAACATTTAGCAGGCTCTCCTGGTGGCAGTTACTATTATGCGTTAGAGATGCATTTTTAGTAATGAGCAGAAAATGGAGCTCGTGTGTCAAAGGCAAGTGATAGTGGTAGTTAGTGCATTGTAGACATGCATGAACAATGTGGGATCACCCCATCTCTCTCCTAATAGTAGCATGGGTGGTAGTTAGTGTGATGGTGATGGCAGCTCCAGAAAATATTGGTAGTGATGGGCTGATGGTAGCAGTAAGATACCAAGGAAAAGTTTGAATTTACTAATTATTGTGTTTTCATTAAGTCTTGAAATTCAAGATATTTATTTAATTTAACTTCTCCCAACTTTCTAGTTTAATTTACTATTTTGAAACATCACATAGCCCTCTCCAGTTAAGACTATTCCTCAATTTTTGTATCCATACAAGAGGTGACCTAGCTAAATGAGTTTTTTCTAGGTGTTGATGCATCCAGAATTTATGCATCAACACCTTTTTGGTGCTAGAAGGAGGGTCATTTTTCCAACCTTTGTTTTCCATTTTTTTGAAATATCAGTTTTTCTTCTTCCTAATCCCATTTTTTTCTAGTTTCAAAACTGTCGTTTTCCCTGAATTTTATTTTATACTCCCTATTGGAAACCCCTATTTCAAAATCCTTTATTTTCTATTTTTTTAAATTAATGTTTCTTGTTTCCTAAAAATTATCATTTTCATTACCGAAATTCTAAACTTTCATTTCCTAGTCCTAATTTTCATGATCCTTACCTTAGTTTTCACTTTGGTAAGGTGGTTTTCATTAATTATTTAGTTTTAAATTTACTTTTCTAAAATTTTACATTTCATTATTTTCCTTTTAAATTTTATATGTATTGCAATTTCTTGCATTTATTTTTTAAAATAATTTTATATAGCATATTTTAGTTTTTTTGGCAAAAATAATAATATTGTTTTAATATTCCTCTTTTTACCTAATTTTATAGTTTATTTGAACATTTATATTCTATGATTCTTTTTTTATGAGTGAACCCTCCCAACAAGAATCATTTACCTTTACCCTTAATGGACTAGCTACCCATCACTTTACATTAAGAAAACAATGAGCTTCATGTTTTCCAAGTTCTATACCTAGAAGAACTTGAACTAGGATGGTAGCCAATCAACCCTTGGCTTCCTTAGTGAGTAATCCCTTTAACTTTTCCAACTGTCATGATATCCTGAAATCATTCCAAAATATAAATTTGTTCATCAATCCCACAACCTCTACTAGTGATGCCCACCAACATATACAATGTTTTGAAACCTTACTAGGCATTCATAACATTGTCTAAAAGGACATAGCATGTAGGGTCTTCATGACAAATTTCAAAAGTAAAGCCTCCCAATGGTTTTTTATGCTCCATAATGCCTCTATCAACTCATGGAAATAATTCAAAAATAAGTTCTTGCTTCAATTTGACAAGTTTATTAGCTTGAACATATCATTAAGCAATTTCACAAGCTTAAGGAAAATACTTGGGGAAAATGTCCATGACTACAACCTAAGATTCCTCCATCAACTTACTTATGTGCCAAGTGAGATGCATCCACAACCTAGTGGCATCTTCAATTTTTCCCTGTTCACCATTGATCCATTCTTTTCCTATGCCATTAAATCTAATCCCAACATAATAGAAATACGAGTGATGGTTAAAGATATCGAGTTAGAAAAAATTACCCTCATGAATAGAATTCAAACCCAATTTTGGATGATGAGTGTTAGTAACCTTATGAAATTTGGTCCCCTATATTTACCAACTTTCCTAATGACCAATACATTTTCCTAGACTCCTTCCCCCTTTCAACTGACTCAACCTTCAAACAATTATTTTCAAGGTTCACCATCTTCTTCATTTCTACCACCCAACACTAGTTTGAATGATTACCAATCGAAAGTCTTAATCCAATCCATCATAAACCCAAATGGGATATCCAATCCTATTGGATCTACAACTCAAAATTAAATGATCTAGATATTGACTTCACTTCAAAAGCTTTCTAATGAAGTAGTTGAAGTGAAGAAAAACAACAATAAGGGTACTATACAATCTAAAAAGCCAAGCACATCAATTAATGAAAATTATTGTCATCTCCATAACACTAGGAAACATTTTGAGAAAACTTGTCCTCATTTTTTAGTGTTATATGGTGACAATGTTCAAAATCAACAAAGTGGAAAAGACCCTATGATGGTCCTTAATGTACCTCATGAAATAGAAAATGAAGAGGTTTGCTCATTGGAACAAGTTATGGTAAGCAACCCTAGCCCACATAACACTTTCTACCATAGAATTAGTGACATCATAAACAACACACAACAACAAACTAGGAATTATCCTTATACTCCTTCAAATAGAAGAGCTCCTAGTCAAAACAACACAAATTCTCAAACTGGGTCATTCCAAACCAATGCCCCACAATGACCAAACCCTCCTTCTATACTTAGAAAAACTCCACCTCAACAAGAAGCCAAATATGAACATAAAACTTATGATTTGGTTAAGGATTTAAAAAGAGTTAAAGCCAATATTTCAATGTATGATCTCCTACACTTTAATAAAATGAAATATTTGATCCAAAAGATAGTTCATAGATCTAAAACCATTCAAGAAAAATCTCCAACAACTAAAAGGCAAGTTCATTTTGCAAAAAGTCCTAACACATTATCAATACAAAATGCAAGCAACTCCATGATGAGCAAGAAAGAGCAACCTCCTTTCCTATCAACTTTGATTATTTTAGGAAAGAATGTTCATAATGTTTTGATGAATTTTGGAACAATCATCAGTGTCATGCCACTTGATGTATGTAAAACCTTAGGAGAACAAATACTACCACAAGTGAGAAGAGTGATACAACTCAATGGATCTAACGTACCTATAGTAGATCATTAAAAGGAGTGAAAGTACAATACCCTACATTTACATGTTATATGGATATCTTAGTAGTTGATATGTCATCCACTTATGATGTGCTCTTATCTAGGACTTTTGGAGCCAAGTTTGGGGGCTTCCTTAGGTTAAATTTATCAAAACTATTAATTCCTACCAAACAAAAATTTAAATATATTATCATACCAAGAGAGCCTTTTTACAAAAAAGTAGTTACAACCTTCGATCAAAAAAATCAATCTTTGGAAAATCAAAATATTAATCTTTATATTGGAGTTATTGAGGTTGGTCTTAGCTGAAAAAACATAAAATTTTGGGTCTCGGCATCTCGACTACAAATTTGGCTAAGTGTCAAAATGGTAAGACTTTGCCCATATTTTTCCAAGTGTTGATTATAGTCAGCTCCAAACTGCCAAATTTGCAAAATTTTTCTAAGTGTCATAATGATGGCACTTTTAGTACCCTATTACGCTACGTAGCGCAGTGTAGCATAGCACCTTGTTATGTTGCGTAGCATAGCACACTATTATGTTGTGTAGCATAATGCAGCATAGCACCTTGTTATGCTGCATAGCGTAGCACCCTATTATGTTGTGTAGCGTAGCACAACATAGAAACTATGTCTACTACAGCTTAGCACCCATGTCTACTACAGTGTAGCAACCATGTCTACTGCAGTGTAGCACCCATGTCTACTGTAGCATAGCAACCAAGTCTACTGCAACCTAGCACCCTATCTAGCATTGCAGCTAGTATCCCGTGTCCCGCACGTAACATGGAATGAGCATGGTCCCACCCACCGCACTGCCATGTGGCATCTAATCCACATTTTGAGCTAACCCTAGCCCTATAAATACCCTTTTTTCCTCTTTTAAGAGGAAGCGGAGAGGATGGTTGGCATTCATTTTCTCACTAGTAAAGTAGTTGACACTTCCATTTTGGCATTTGGCACTTTGGCATCTTGGCGGTTAGCTCCGTGGGTGAATGAGACCCAGAGCATACTACACCAGTAGAGAGGCATAGCTACATTGCACGATACACTGCATCTCCATTGTAGCCCTATAGAACATCACATGGTACACCGTGGCTATCAACCTGGCAAGCATAGTCCAATACAGTGAGCACCAGACTTCACAAACTAACACCATCAGTGCTATGACTGCACTCCCACTACACCTATTGTACATTGTGTATCCCTTTTTGAATTAGCTACACTCTCTCTTTTGGGGTGGTGCACTACTGTTCTCAAACTCTATTTCATTTCTCAAGCATTTCTCTTTGGCATTTAGTGTAACACTTGTATTTTCTCACTTTTTCATACATATTTGCATATTCAAGTCACAATTTTCAGGTTGGGACACCTTACTACACTCTAGATTTCTTAGACCCAATGCCCATACATAACGTAGTATAAACTCTCCTCACACATAGTCATTTTAACACCACGTAAGTCCCTATCTGATCAACAACACCATTCAGGGCACCTCGTTTGCATTTTCTCCATCAAAGTCCTCACACAGATCTGGGGTTAGGTTGTACGCTTGATAACCTCTTGGTGTTCCAGCCACTGATGTTTTCAGACATCATAGTTTTTGGTGCTAGAAGGATGGCCTTCTTTGTGTCCTTTTCTATGTGCCACTGATAATCCTTCATGCTATTTATACCCCGTCACCAGTAACCTATTAGCATTGATGTGACACCCCTATGGCTGTTTACATACTAGGTGGTGCAAATTGGTCACCACAACGGTTCCTCTAGAACCCTATAGGATGAAAGCCCAAAATAGTTTACTATGTCTCGCTACTAATGTCATGTGTAGTGTTGTGTCCCTGTCAGCATAGCAAGTCCAAAACTTTCTTACACTTCCTGTGTCCTATGTAGCGTAGCAACCCCACCAACATAGTGGTTTCCAAACATCTACTATGTTACATTGTATACTATGTTATGTTGTCTAATATGTTACGTTGTCTACTATGTTATGTTGTCTAATATGTTACGTTGTCTACTATGTTACACTATCTACTATGTTACGTTGCCCATGTCCCATGTAGCATAATGAGCTTGTCAGCGTAGTGGCCTCTCCCAACATAGTGAGCATAGCAAGCTCTAGCATAGTGAGTGTAGCACCAGAGTTGGAAATTTTTAGCAGTTTTCATACTTAGCATTTTTTCTCCATTGTTACACTTAGCCATTTTTTTCTATATTTTTCTTATACTTAGTCATTTTCCTATTATTGATAGACTTAGTCATTTTTCTACTATTTTCAGAGTTAGCCATTTTCTACAAACAGCAACTCTCATAACCAATCTGTGAATATGAATCCAGATCAACCTTCCATGTTGGTGTCTAACACATTTGACACTATAATCTAGCCAAAGTGTACTGCACTAAGCCACAAACAATACAATTTTGTTTGTGCTAAAATTTAAGCAGGACTACTAGTTGATTACCTTGATTTGAAGGTAAAATAGGACTATGAATGAGTCCATCAGAAGGGATGGGAGTACAACCCCTCCTTGTTTGACATAATCCCACTCACAGAGTCCTACCACCAGTTTTTGTCCCAACTCATCCATATAAACAAGCATGATGCAAGGAAAACATACGAGAAAGCCTCACAGAAGGAAGAAGATGAGTTCAAGGCCCACTCTGAGTGTGAGAGCCCTCTCTACACCATCTTCCAACGACCACTTCCTAGTATAGCCCCTCCTCAATTCGGTTCACTTGTCCTCTCTAAAATGGTGACCATGCCAATTCAACATTCCTAGCAAGAAATTAATGCATTTTCCCAACACTATTCTCATGCAAGGGCCAGCTCCCAATCCTAGAGAACTTAGGCATCCTATGTCCTACCTATCTCATTGGAATCTACAGTGTCTGTCCAACCCACTCATGTGTGGTCTACTTCAATCACCACACCCATCACTCAGCTAACACATGAACAACCATTTGCTATGATGTTAAACTGACAACAACCATCTGCTACGATGTTAAACTAGCAACACTCTTCTACTAAAACATTAAATTGGCAAACTCCACAACCAAAAATTCTACCCTATGCTATGAAACCAACCCAAGCCTAGCCAATGCAACTAGCTGGCACATCCCCAAGCTTGGATTAGGAATTCCAGCTAATCCAAAGCTTGACAAAGGAGATCAACCGAGTCAAGGATACCTCCTTTGACACCATCAAGGTGGTGGAATTCTATAAGGATGATCCCATAAGTCGTACGGTACCACCTCTAACTCTTCCAACTGGGGTCCAACTGCCTCAATTCACCAAGTACAATGGTGAAGGGGATCCTAATGCACACTTGGTCATATTTTGATCTAAGTGCCTACTCTTTCAAGCTTGGCCACATGCCATCATGCATGTGTTCCCCATGTCACTCACGGACAAGGCCTTAGACTAGTATCATGTGCTACCCAAGGCCTCAATCTCCTCTTTGGAGGATCTCATAAGCAAGTTTGTGACACACTTCAGGTACAACCTAAAGCCTGAAGTAACCCTCGACTACCTGATGCAAGTTAAGAAGGGGTCTCTAGAGCCTGTGCCAAAATTCCTCCAACATTGAAATGCTGCATTGAGTAAAATGCATGAACCCTTAGTAGAGACACATCTAGTGGCCATCTTCAAAGGTGTAGTAAAGGACTTCATTAAGTCCAAATTCTATTATCTAGCCTTGAAGTCTCTTAGCCAAGCCTTTTCCCAAACAAAAGTCATAGAGGAAGTAGTGCAAGCTAGCAATGACCCAGCCTATGTGGCCTACAAAAACTAACATGCTCGTAAGCAAAACACAACAATGGAAATAGTGGCCACAAGCACAAAAGCAACCAATCGAAGCCTAATAGCTAAGCAACTCAATGTCCCAACTGACAAAATTACCAACTCTAGTGCCAACTCACCTACATCGGCAAGGGCCACCCCAAGGCCCAACTTTCAGCGCAAGGACCGCTCAAAGTATAAACTACTACTGATGCAACCCTCTGAACTAATAGAGAAACTCTTGAAAGCTATCAAAATCCAACACAAACATGTTTTGGTGATTACCTGTCAAAAACATGATAGGTACTGCAAACTACTAAGGAACCCCACATTATTAGTACCAAATGAGCCCTAGTCCCATAACATTTTAAATTAGACCAATATTGTCATTACCATCAATTGGCTAGTCATAGTACAAACAATTTTCGTGCTTTGTAGGACACTAATCTAATTGGCATCATCTACATTTTAAATTAGACCAATACTGTCATTACCATCAATTGGTGATAGAAACAGTGAGCCAATCCAATGTAGATGATGCTTCCTATGTCATAAATTCTATTAGTATAGGTGGCAAGCCCAAACCTTTGCAACAACCTTTTGTGATGTGTGTACCTCCTAACAAGGCAAAGGTCCCTATAGCCCCCATAAGCAAGAGGCCTCCCTTTGTTATCGAAGTGCTACCTCCAGTACCCATAACATCCTTTGTGGTTAAAGTTCCAAAGCAATCATCCACTAAGATATTAAATTGGTAGGATGTAGCAACAACTGCTACAAAACCTTTTGTCATCAAGGTGCCACAACGAGTTAGTCACACAACAACCCCTACAAAAACTCCTAAACTACCCTTTGTAATAAGGGTCGCACAACGTGATGACCCCTCACCTACCTAAAGCCCAATAGTGGGTAATGTCTTAATATCTCCTCCCTTGAGGATCGACCCCACTAGCAACTTGGGTAGGCCCACCTAATGGCAATGCAAGAGGACAAACAAGCACCTTGTAACCCCCATGGCCAAAGCAAAGGCCACAACTAGCAAGAAACAACCAAACACTAGGACCCCTACCCCCAAGCAGGCCAAGAAAACCAAGCCTAAGTCCCCTACGTGAGAGATTTATCTCTCAAGCCACATGAAGGATGTCAAGGCCAACACAACAGCCAATGACAAGGACTTCATAGCTACACTAACCAAGGTGAAACAAACACTTAAGAAAAAGAACACAATGTTGAGCTTGTACAACCTACTCATGACCTCATATGCTCACTGCCAAGCATTGGCCCATATCTTGGCCTCCATTCCTATTATGGAGGACATCCCTGCAATTGAGGCATCGATCCATTTAATAATGTTGCCCCCTACACCACAAGAATTGAGTTCAACATCCCTAGTTTTTTGCAAAAATACAGTCAAAGTCAACCCTGAATAAGGGGAAGTCACTATAGCTCCATTGTCCATTAGCATACGTGTTGGGTAGTGTACCATCCGTAGAGTACATGTCAATGATGATGTAGCAACAAACATAGTCCTATACTCCATCATCAACAAACTAGGCTTGGCAGATGAAATCAGGCCAACCAAAACCACATGTCTAAAATCCTTCAACGAATCATGTGTCATAGTCAATGGTATAATCAACTTATCCTTTGTGGAAGGAGATCAATTCCCCACTAGTGCAGATTTCATTTTCATAGAGGAGATGCTAGGTTTCAACATGATTCTAGGCAGGCCTTGGCTAGCCTAACTAAAGGTCATCTCCTCTCTCATCCACCAAGAAATCCACCTTCCATACGAAGGTGTTCAAGTTATCATCCATGGTGATAATGCCTCCTCTTCAATTATCCATGAAATAGACATGGCACAAGTTTTGTAAGAGGAGTTTCTTGGTGATACACCTACGACAACCAACGTAGCACCTAAGGCTAACACACCTGAATGAGTGGTTGAAGCCAACAGCCTTCCAGAGGATCCTAAGCCTTGTACAACTCCTAATCCACACCTGATTAGGAAACAAATACATGATAAAGACTTTTCCTTGGGCCAAAAACATGTTAAGCACTAGTTCACCCCTTGCCTCCATTGGCCATGCATTTTTGGTTTTTTCTTGAATTGTGTTTGTTCATGCATTTACATTTTACCTGCTTGCCTACTTTACCCAGTACTTCACTTTTTTCTACGCATTTTTACTTTATTTACACATTCATTGACTTAGCTTGTGCATTGCATTTAAAAATAAAAAAAACTACAAAAACAAATGGCCCGAGAAGGCCTTAAACTAACTCATGACTCAAAATGGCCTAAAACTAGCAATGGTCCAAAAAGGCCTTAAACTAGCCCATAGCTCGGAATGGCCTAAAAATATCAATTTTTGCACTTCTTTCCTTTCATTTGTGCATTTCAAATCTATTTACAATAGGTATTACTTGATGTTGTTTTCTTTCTAGTCAATTTTTGCAGGATCTTACAAGCACACAGCATGACTATGCATGTTGCATCACACCTTACAAAAGCAAGGTAAGTACAGTCTGCTATGACTATAAATTGATAAAAATAGTCCGCTATGACTATAAACTAGCATAGATCATCCTTGGATCATGATGTTAAAATGGCACAACAGCTTGTCCTTGGGTCATGACGTTAAACTGGCACAACATCCACTGTCCTCTACAACATTAAACTAGCATCTAGCAGTTTGCTAGGACTATAAACTAGCACATCACAATCTACCAGAACTTTAAACTAGCATGTTGCTGATCTAATTCAAACACTTTCCATTGGTGAAAGCCTTGGGAGCACTTGCAGCATTATCACCTCTCACCATTTTGCTAATTTTTGGGAGCACTTGCCATTAGTGCGACCTTCAGAGGACTCACAACATCGTCACCTTGGCACCTTCACTGGCTTCCTAAGCACTTACAACTGGCACAACATTTGATGCATTCACATCATCTTTGGATCTAGCACTTGTAGCATCTTCACATCTGGCATTTGCACTTGCATTTCATGTTTTTGTGGTTTTCTTGTCTTCTTAGAGTTGTGTTTGCAGGATGATGCCTTAGAGGTGCTTGTGCAGAGATGCATCTCATTGTAGCAGCAAGTCAACACATTGCTCTGATACACATAATTGGATTAGTTAAGCTACTCAAGAGTCCACATTTCCCTCATCCTTATTACAACCTATGAACATCCACTCCTTCATCCCAATATCCTCTCATCTCCCACCTACTCATGATTGCACATCCCTTTGATGCATATGCATTGTGAACTACATGGCACCTTCCTTTACATCAACTATAGAATCCATGGTGGATGTAATGAAACTCATCCCATGGGGAGGCTCTGTTGGATGGTTAAGGCTTGGGAGAATGTAATGCGAATCATCCCTCGGAGAAAACATCTATCCTATAGATGAAATGTGATGCATAAAAAAATCCCATCTTCTTGATGGCCAACTTATACCTAATATTCAGTAGTAAGCCAAACCCAAAGAAGGTTTGCCTCACAAAACAAATTGTAGCTAGTATTCAATAGTAAGCTGAACCCAATAGAGGTTCACCTCACACACAAAAAAAAGTCAACAACATTGCAGCTTTGCAATTTGCCCATCCTTGGATCGACTTTGAGTCTCTCATAAGCACCCCAACGAGAGGTCAATGTTTCAAAGGAAAACTACTTCATGCCATGGTCACCATCAGCCATGCTAACTTCCCATTTTACATCATGATTTTTCCACCATTTAAATTTCATCTCCTTAGCATTGCCTATACTTGTTGTCCCTTAGCATACCTTTATTGCCATGGCACTCTTAAGCATGGTGAACAACATTTGATCTTGTACTGATGAGTGATGTTGGTTGCACAACTATTATGGTGTTTTATAATTCTTTGTAGATGTCTTGTGGGCCACTCCTCCAGACATCAACAAAGAGGGGCCATTGAAACACCACAAAATTTCAGGTCTTGGCATCTCAACTACAAATTTGGCTAAGTGTCAAAATGGTAACACTTTGCCCATATTTTTCCAAGTGTTGAGTATAGTCAACTATAAACTACCAAATTTTCAAAAAAAATTTAAGTGCCAAAATGATGAAACTTTTAGCACCCTATTATGTTACGTAGTGTAGCATACCATAGCACACTATTACACTATGTAGCGTAGCACAATGTAGAACCTTGTTACGCTATATAACGTAGCACCCTGTTATGCTGTGTAGCATAGCACAACGTAGCAACCATATCTATTGTAGCATAGAACCCATATCTACTATAGCATAGCAACCATATCTATTGTAGCATAGCATCCATGTCTACTATAGGGTAGCAACCATGTCTACTGCAAGGTAGCACCCATGTCTACTGTAGCGTAGCACCCATGTATACTATAGCATAGCAACCATTTCTACTGCAGCATAGCACCCTATCCAACATTGCAGCCAGTGTCCCATGTCCTAGACGTAACATGGAATGAGCATGGTTCCATCCACATCACTACCATGTGGCACCTAATTCGCATTTTGAGCTAACCCTAGCCCTATAGATACCATTGCATCCTCTTTTGAGAGGAAGGGGAGAGGAGGGTTGACATTTATTTTCTCAATAGTAAAGTATTTGGCACTTCAATTTTGGCAATTGGCACTTTGGCATCTTGGCACTTAGCTTCGTTGGTGAATGAGACCTAGAGCACACTACACCGGCAGAGAGGCATAGCTACATCGCACAATACACTGCATCTCCATTGCAGCCTTGTAGAACATCACATGGTATACCATGGCTATCAACCCAATAGGCACAATTCAACATAGTGACCACCAAACTTCACAACTTGACACCATCAAGGCTATGACTGTGCTCCCACTGTGCCTATTGTACATTGTGTATCCCTTTGTGAATCAACTATGCTTCCTCTTTTGGGGCAGTGTAATGCTGTTCTCAAACTCTATTGCATTTATCAAGCATTTTCCTTTGGCATTTAGTGTAACACTTGTATTTTCTCACTTTTTCATACATATTTGCAATTTCAAGTCACAGTTCTCAAGCCGTGCTATGCTCTAGCTTTCTAGGACTTGATGCCCGTGTGTAACGTAGTATAAACTCTTCTCACACACAGTCATTTTAACACCACGTAAGTCCCTGTCTAATTGAAAAGACCATTTAGGGCACCCCATTTCCATTTTCTCTAGCATAACCCTCACACAGATTTAGGATTAGGCTGTATGCCTGATAACCTCTTAGTGTTCTAAGCATCGACGTTTTTAGACATCACATTGCAGAACATGTTATAAATGACCATGAGAGTGAAATTTTAGATATAAATCCTCTTGCTTCTAGTACATGTGAAGAAATCTATGAAGGTACCTTGCCTTGTCATTAACTTGATAAAAAAACATTCCTTTTGAGTGACCCACCACCTTTAGGGAAGGGCAAAGATATAAATGAGATCCTATCCCTTAAAACATTAGAAGGTGTGCCAAATTTTGATGACATATCTATGGAACATGTTCCTAGAGAAGTTGTATTCGATGACTTACAAAAAATTAAACTTGTTATACCTAAGATTGAAACTTGGATGAAAGAAAAACTTGATAAAATTTTAGAATCTAAAATTATTCATCTTATGAACCATTCAGGTTTGACATCAAATTTAGTGCCTGATAGATTCTCTCCTATGTGGTCAAGTCCATTAGAAATCATGGATGTCATTGGTCCCAATGTGTACAAAGTTGTTTATTTTCAAGAATATAAGTTACCTATAAATTTTAATGCATTTCTTCTAAAGCATTTCTACTCAGGTGCCCCATGTGGACACTAGGTAGACCCTTAGTTGCATGCTTTCTTTCCTTTCACCATGCATTTCATTTGTATATACTTGCATTTGCATATTTTATTTGCATTTCCATTATCTCTTTCTTAGCATAATGGTTTTGGTTTAATATGTGCTTTTCATATGATTTTAGTAATCATTATGATTGTTTGAGTTACTAGGAATTGGTTCATCATAACACCATTTGAAAATAATGCTTTATATGATATATCCTAGTACTATAATCTCCTTTATATGACATATTTCAATAATGCTATGATTCTTCCTAGTCTATTTCAAGGTTTTAGTTTTATTAGTTATGTTGGATTATGGAGGACAAAATTTATGCTAACTTATCATATAATCATCATGATCATGTGAGTGTAGGATATGTGACATTGGTAAATGGTTAGCCATAATCACTAGGTGATCTTGGAAAATGTCATTTTCCCTCTCATAAGAACCAACCCTCAAGTGTGATGATCCATGGCTACCCTATGATCAACAGGGTGAAGTGTGTTCATCTTCACTTGAGAACCCTTACCCATTCAAGAGACCTGATATGATGCCATCTAGATAGTAATTAAAAGGCACATACATCAAGGTTGAACTACATCATGGGCAAAGTTTTGAAAGGACCATGTTCTTTGGTAGTGTAGCTAATTGGCCAGACTTGTGTTGGAATTCCTACCTTAAAAATGAAGTACACCATGAGCAAAGTTTCCTAAAAAATAAACAAAAGAAAAAGAATGAGGAGAATGTTCATTGGTAGTGTAATAAGTTCTTGAGTGTGATGGGGTCTGAAGCAATCCTCATCCTAGCCTCCATTCCCCTTTTCAACCTATTTTCCCAAAATTCAAAAGAAAGAGAGAGAGAGAGAGAGAGAGAATAGAAAATAATACCTTTTCACCCATTCCTTTTCTAAATGTCAAAAAATAAAAAAAAAGAGTCCCAAGGAAAAATCTAAAATTTTTGGCTAGCTATGATCTAAGATAAGTTTTCCCTCTTCATTATGTTTGGCATAAGTCTTGTAAGCAAAGTAGTCTACATACCTTTTACTTTTTTCTTGTGAGAAGATTGGGAATGAGATCATAATTATATTCTTTGTTCATTGATAGTGTAATAAGTTCTTGAGTGTGATGGGGTTTGGAGCAATCCTCACCCTAGCCTCCATTCCCCTTTTCAACCTATTTTCTCAAAATTCAAAAGAAAGAGAGAGAGAGAGAGAGAGAGAGAGAGAGAGAGAGAGAATAGCAAATAATACCTTTTCACCCATTCCCTTTCTAAATGTCAAAAGAATAAATAAATAAAAGAGTCCCAAGGAAAAATCTTAAAGTTGTGGCTAGCTATGAACTAAAATAAGCTTGTGCTCTTCATTATGTTTGGCATAAGTCTTGTGCTCAAAGTAGTCTACATACCTTTTACTTTTTCCTTGTGAGAAGATTGGGAATAAGATCATAATTATATACTTTAATATATATGTATCCATGTAGTTAAGGTTATGATTTATAAAGAGTATATGTTTTGATCTTAATTAAATAAGATGGTGTGGTAAGGATGGCCTATGTTTAATTCTCACTTGATTATATGGTTATTTTAATCATGTTTAGATTAGTAAATTTTTCTTTCAAATTTCAATTTACCAAGTCTATTTTTTATGATCTTTTTGATCTTCTCTCTTTTGTATCTCATTTTAAAATATCTATGATTTTGTTGTTCCTTACACTTGCATGCAATTTATAGTTTGAGGGATAAGTATTGATGCCAACATCTCCCATGCTAGGCATAGGGCTATGATCAATAGTAAGCAAAAATAAGTAATTATAAGTCTTTTAACTATGCTATTTCTTTTCAAGTACATGATTCAATCAAGCTTGCATCGGGTTTACTATAACAAAAATGTATTGTTTTTATTTTAATGGATAACGATAATAAAAAAAACTAACTCAACATAACTTGCTAAAATGGAACTATGACCTAGATTTTTTATTATACTAAGAATTTTACCAGTAAACAATAACTATTTGGATGTTTACCATGTAGGAGGTTCTCCATGTCATTAAAGACATAGTTATGGTTTCAAATGAGGCAATGAAAAATCCATTACAAATGCCAATAATTTTAATAGACATGATGTCTGATACGCTTTGCCATTTCTCTAAAAATTATTTTGTTGTAAGCAGGTCATGGTAGAAACATGGGATGGCAATTACATAACTGCCACAAATGCAGTAAAATGTGGTAATGGAAATGTGATGGTAGTGGGCATAACCGATGTTTTAGTAACCACCAACATTAATGGTCGACATGGACGAGGGGTAGACATGTGCATTCATGGCATCGACAGGAGCAGCTTATAAGAGTAGAAGTGAGATCAATCAAAGGAGGAATGAAAGGGGATCTCCTACTAGCCAAAAATCAATGGATTGATGAAGGACTACAAACATCACCAGGCAGCCTTCCCTCTCTCTGGTAGGTAGATCTCTTTCTCTCTCTCCTAGTCAGCTATCACATAGTGATGTCACAAGTGACCAATGGTGTAATGATGGTGTGTGGCTCTCCATGGATTGGCAATAGATGGGCAAGCAACCTCTTTGAGCTAGAGGAAGACAATTCATGTGAGCTACAAGAGTGATGTTTGATGTTATGTCAACATGGTAGCCGCTCCTCTCTCTAATAGTGATGCTTTAGTAATCTCCATAGTAGTGGTAGGCACAAATGCATCAATAGTAGGTCACATGGTAGATCAAATGGTAGCAGCATCTATTTCTCCTCTTTTCACAATGACATCAAATTAGTAGACATGACATTAGACAAGTGACACATGATGGTGGACGATGGCTGAGCACATGTGCATGTGATGTGCAGAAACTACAGCATGAACAGTGGTGGTGCACATGATTGATAGCAGACGTGTCTACATGCATTAGTGGGAACCACCAGTATCATGTTGCATGTGATGGTGGATGCATAGCTGGCATTAGCAGCTATGGAAAGTAGCCTCTCTCCCACTAGTAGGCAATGTCCATGAATTGGTGAGCCTCTCTCTATGGATCCCTCACTACATGTGAACTGTCAGATGAACAACAACAACATGTTGACAAGAGGTAACCATAGTAGTGATGATAGTGTGAGCAACGATAGTCAACAATAGGCAGTTGCATCTACAAGTTAACGTGCAAACCATAGTTGCAATCGTTGGTGGTAGCAGTGTGCAGATGCTAGTAGATGGAAGTAGCTCTTGGAAAACTTGGTAGATAGTAATGTGTGTCTAAAATTAAAGGTGGTGCACATTAGTAACCAATAGCAATAGACGTTGTAGAGGGGTTGATCCTACTAGAGACCAAGATCATGTTTGTATTTCAGCAATGCCTGTACCACTATTTTGGGCACTCCTCATCATCGTTGTCCACCTCCTACACATACATGGTGCTACTATTGGGTGTCCAAACATTAGGCAACAACTAGCAACAGTGAGTGGCAACAATAGGCAACTAGGTAGAATTTTTAAATTTAGTAGTCATTTTACTATTTCTCATCAAATCTTGAAATTTAAGACCATTATTCAATTTAAAATTTTATAAATTTTCCAATTTAATTTACCTTTATGGAACATCACATAACTATTTCCAGTTGAGACTATTCTTGGATTTTGTACCCATAGTGGAGGTTCCCTAGGCAATAGTCTTCTTAAATGAGTTTTTCTAGGTGTTGGTGTGTCCAAAATTTATGCATCAACAAGTAGTAGCATTTCCAACTTTGCAATAGTTAATTTTGAATCAATGTATCTAATCTATGACATTGGAAACATAGGGAATTTGCAAATATCTCATTGAAATTCAACCTTGGTTTTCATGGTACTACGGTGCACTTGCAAGCTTCTTAAACAAGATGCTAGTGGTAAAGAGTTCCTAGACAAGATAATAAAAAATCTAACTATATTAAGGCTTCATATCCAATCCAAAGTTATTATTGGCTTGATTTTTAGTGGTTGAATAAGTTCAACCTGATTCTCAATTGTATTCTAGACCAAGTAATGGATTTTATGCTTCTAGGAGGAGGCTTTTTTTTAAGGAAAGTGTAGAAAGAATAGAGTTTTGGTGGTTCTATTTTAGGCATTTTTTTTGTTTTTCTTTCAACATTTATTTAAAAGTTTTATCGTTGCTTGCCAGGTACCTTAACAAGTTAAATTTAATAGTAAATTTTTGTCTGGTTAAGAAAGATTATATTTTCTTCTCACATCCTAAATTTCTTGTATTTATTATTATTATTATTATTCTGTTTTTACTTTTGTTTCAAGGTTGATCCATGCTCTAATGATTACATGTTCTTCTTGTTCACAAGCCCTAGGTGTTGGCAGTGATCAGCTTGATAACATTCCTCCTTCTCTCCCCTTCTTTGATTAAAGCTTTTAATATTAATACTGTGTTAGGTTGGCAATCTTTAGTATCATGGTTGGTAGATAGTCATCATACTCATAAATTTAAAGACCATGTGTTGTCTATTTTGTTACACTATATAATTATGACTATGGCTATGGACATTTGGCTACAAAATTTTAATTATTTTCAACATATTTCTCTATTCCTCTATGATTTATATTTTTTAAATGAGCATAAGTAGTAAATGCAACAATTCTATATAGTAAATCTAGAAAAACAAGGTATAAGCATGTGAGTAAGATTTGTAAATGATGTTATTGGATAAACTAGCCACAATGTTCATATGGAGGTAAAAAGAAGAGATCATCATGTTCACCAATTTTCGGCCTTAGCAAGCCATAACATTGTCAGTTTTACGCCATAGCAAACCATGGTCCATACATTGTCTAGTAAGTATGGGATGCTTTCAAAAGAGCATATAAGGCTAAAATCAACCATGAAGCATGATACAATGTTGCGTAAGTAAATAAAAAAACCATTAACAAAAGAAGTGATAATGTGTTTACTATGAACTTTTTTGACTTTTGAGAGGTTAAGGAATCTTTTTTATATAACTTTATGTTAATGACCTTTCTTGTTAATAATGACAAGTTATATGCATTTTCATTGGTCACTTTGTGTCATAGATTTGATGTTGCTAGCATCGTTATTGTCTTTGTTGTTGATGATCCTAGTTTAAGTGTCAAGAGTTTCCTCTTTGAACTCTACCTTTGAACCTCAATTGATGTTGACATAGTTAATTGAAGGTAGAGACACATTATCTCCATGATTAATAATTTTCCATTCCTTGTATGGAAAGTGAATCTCTTAATCTATAGGGGATGAGAGTGCATGAAGATTTGTTAACCATGGTCTTCCTAAGATCAAATTGAATCCAAGTGTCTCCTCAACCACTAGGAAGTTAGCATATGTACAAAATTTCTCACTAGCCACAAAATCCAAGGAGATGAAACCTCACCCTACTGCCTATGAGCCATCGGATGACTTTAGTGCTAAGGTAGTGGTTTCTTGAATGTTCTTAATTAAACCTAGCTTGTCAACAATAGAAAATGATACCACATTAATTATTGTCCCATCATCTAACTGAACATGGTAAACCTTGTATCTACCAACATGTATAGTAATATGGAGAGGAGCAGATAGCACTTCACCATTTCAAGAGTCAATTTTCACTTTTCTATCACAAACGTTAAGCATTTTTTGATGCCTATTTTTCCTAAATGAAGCTTGCTTAATGGTAGAGTGGATCAACTCTCTATTGGCTAGCATGTCTCTATTCATAAGAATAGAAGTCAACACTTGTGTGACATCCCTATGAGTAGGAGATGTCATGACTATGTCATACAGGTTCGATGATGTGTTCTTTTGTGTTAATGACTATTTGTCTTATTCCATTGTTATAATGTTTCAACCTTAGTGGTTCTAACCTCCTCTATCATTCCTAGAGTTTGTGGCCTATGTCTTGATGTACATGCCTTGGACCCCTTATCCATGGATGTAGCTAATCTTGATGTAGGTTGTTTTGAAGCCTTTTATCATTGGTTACCTTTAGTGAACTTCATTGTTTATTTGACGATAGGTTGATTTCATCATCATTTTGATGATGGTTTCTTGCTAACCTTTGAGTTGTGGATCACTATAGGTGGGCTTTGGTCCTGGGTTGTTATAGGTTTTCTTGTTGAAGGTGAAGAAACCTAGATAACAAATGGTTTCCTAGGCTTTGGAGGATTAGCAAATCATGATCTTAGTTATGAAATTAATGTGATTGAAGGTAAATCATGTATTATGAAAGTAATCTTAAAGGCCTAAGGGGCATGGTACCTATATGATAAATGGCTCTCTAGACTTTGTGTTTTGGGATCATGGTGGTACTCTAATGATAAATAGTTCTCTAAGAGGATTAGAACATTTAGTTTTGTGAATGAGGCTACAGTATAGAAGTTGTTGTTAGCACTTGAAGAGTTAGGCTTATTCAATACCAACTCTTCATAGTCTATCATCTTCTAGAGGTCATCCTCTAATGCTAGGCAAAATTTGGTATCATGACTAGCCATTTGATGACAATGAAAATACCTATCCAGTCTAAAGTACTTTGGTAGCTTGGAATTGTCTTTGGTAGCTATTGTTGGATCTCTGGCTATGTCACAAAGATAATTGTACCTCTTAGAAGCTTCCTTAGATTGTTTCTTATATTATATATGGTTTTCTTTGAGAAACTATTTTAAAATATCAAAGGGATTCACAGGTGACCTAGTATACTTAGACATATCCTTCTATCCAAAGTTTGGTCTTGGTTGATTTGGAGCATAGGAAATGGATGGTTGTGATAAGTCTTGGGATGTGTTGTGTGGTAGTGATCCCTACGTTTCCCCTTTTTTTGACTCTTTTGTTACTACATTTATGGTTGTATGTTATTAATTGGTTTTATTGTTATCCCTCCTTGCATGTTGGTTTTTATAGACCATGTAGGCTAGGTAGTTGCCTACCTCAACTACCTCTTCAATGTTCTTGGTTTGTGAGAAGGCTTGGCTTAGTGACCTAGGATCTAGGTAGTAAATATTTAACTTGGTAAAGTCATTTAATGATTCCTTGTAGATGGACAAGAGGTGAGTTTCAACAATAGGCTTTAGAATCTTGTTAAGTGTTGAGTTCCACCTTTGAATGAACCTTTTGACCGGTTTAAGTGACCCTTGCTTCACCTTCATAATTTGATCCAATGTAGCATTTGGTTTAAAGTTGTATTTGAAGTGATTGACAAATTGGTTAATCAATTCCTCAAGGGAAGAGATGAAACACCTAGGCAAGATTTGATACCAATCTAGATCCTTACTTGTGATGGACATAGGAAAATCCTTAGTTTTGCATGTAACCAAGCTTGGAAAAAGAGGCACTCAGACCAGAAGGTAACTAGATGTGCATTGGGATCCCCTTCACCATTGTATTTCATGAAGTTTGGAATGGTCAAGGTTATTTAAAGAACCATAGCACCTATAGGATTGTCTTGATAGAAATATAGAACCTTGATCATCTGAGTTGTATCGACCTTGAGTTTCTACAACTCTTTGATGAGGTCTTGGATCATTTGGAAGACTTGATCCAAGTCTTAGGTCATCCCTGTAGGCTATGGTACTTGTATTAATGGTTGAGAAGGGGGTTCTAAATCTTGAGAATATACAATTAACATTAGCATAAAGGAAAAAAGTCATGTGGCCACCACTATAGATGGGTTAAATAAGAAGAAAGAAGTTTGAGTTGGAACTATGGTATGAAGGGGAGAAAAGGAGTATAAGAGGCTTGTGTTGCTTGAGGTCCCAATGAGGGTCCTGCTAGTATGAAAAAATGGAGATTATGAGGTAGACATCACTGAGGCTAGATGAATAGAGTGAGGTTGTGTAGAAAAGAACATCGATGAGAATAAGGAGGTGGATTAAGACATGAGTTGTGTCTCATGTGTGCCAATGATGGGTGTGAACCCAAACATGGTAGGATGAATAGGAGGAGAGTTGGATGAAGGGACTTGTTCCATAAATAAGGTAAGAGACACAAAGTTAGGTTTAGTGGTTTGGGAAGCCAAAGATTGGAAAATACTTCCAATGAAAGTGTCTAGCTCCTTTTCAACCTCATCTCATCTTCCTCTTCTTGATGATCCTATAAGCTAATTTCCTCACTAAATGCATCAACCTCTACGATTTTTATGAACATTTTTGCATAAAAGTTAGTGAGGAGAATTTGATCATAAGGAGATGGCATGTATTCATTACCATCCTAATGTATGATTTTGAATTGGCACTTAGTGTCATATTGGAAGCATCATATTAGGAGTCTAGTTGCAATAGAGGAAGTTGTAGAACTCCTCATTAATGATTGCAAAATTTGGATTTTTTCCTCTTCACCTAAGTGATTGTCTTTTTTCTATGACCATAGCATGTTTCAAATTATAAACATGAACTTCATCTTGGTTAGATAACATATTTATCAGCTTAAGGATTAGAATAGTTGATTATCTAAAAGACATCATCAAAATATGTTGTTTTTCTCTTACTATTTTTAGTAAAACTGTCAACAAGTTGGCTTTCCCAACCATGAAATTGCCTATAAATGAAAACAACTATTGACATTGCTACTACAATGTAAGTGGTGTATACTACTCTTGGGAAAATGGATGTTGTGGTTTCAAAGTTGGTAATACCAATTACGCTAGTGTTTTCAGTGGCAATGTCTATGTTGGAGGATGTGCAGTAGATAAATGTATTTTCTAGCCAACTAAGTTAAGGTTGGTGGTAGAAATGGGTTTTTAGTTGGAAAAACCCAACTAGAAATTTTTTTCCAAAAGGCTATTTGCATTTATTTAAGAAATTAATTATGAGAGTTTTAGTTTCCTCCCAGGACTACGTTGGAGTCCTAGTGGTATCTACACTAGCTATCCCACAAAATTTCATAGCAAGTGAATTTGGATTTTTGGATGGATTTGGATTTTTAAGGTAGACTACATTGGTTCCAAGGAATCCAAAAATTTCTATGAAAGTAAAATGGAAACCCAACTTAGTTAGCACAACTACGTTGGGGTATTTGGAAAAGGCTTTTGGTAGAAATGTTAGCTTTGAAGGAATATGTTTGTAGGTTTTAAAATTTAAAAGTGTTCTAGAATTTGTGTCTAGAAAAACTAGGAAAAGGATTTATGGGTTAAGAATTTGGGTGAAGTCCCTCCTTCTAAGGCTAGAAAACTCTTGGACCTAGAAATTTTGGTTGTTGAAACAGAAACCAGAATATCCCAAGCATTGGAAAAATTTTAGCCTCAAATCCTAAGGACCTCTAAAAATGGGATTCAAGGCACCTTGGATAGTCTACTCGATCATCTAGTGACTTACAAAAGTGTTAACAGAAATGTAAATGGGAATGTAAATGGAAATAGAAATGGAAATGGAAAAAGAAATAGAAACAAAAATGGAAACAAAAACGAAAATCAAAATCAAAATAGAAACATAAATGGAAATGGAAACAAAATTGCAAATTCAAAATGAAAATAAATAGAAATTAAAACATAAAATTAAATCTACACAATGAAGCTCACTTAGATGAAGCTTGGTGCATAAGAAGTTCTCTTGGATGAAGCTTGAAGTCCATTGGAGCTAGCAAGTTGTGTTTTATGCTCAAAAACCATGATCTAGATACTTCTCAACCCTAATTTCTAGGAACTCCCTATTAATTCTCACTATAATCTGCAACTATGGTCATGTATTGGTATTACATCTTTGGTGCAGTGGTGTCATGTTGGAAGTCTCTAATGCCCAACGTAGATACCAGTTTTGCTATCAAAGGTGTTGTAAGGTTGTAAAGACTTTTAGCTACAAAAATGTGGAAAATCATTTTTAAGTTGTGAAACAAGGCTAGATTCAATTTCTAGAATCGTAATAAGGTATTTATGCTTGGGTTTTATAGGCTATGGATTTGCTTATCTTGGCTCTATGCATCATTTTCATGAGTATTAACAAATTGATGTCTATTTGCAAGTATAATAATCATAATTTTTAGCATAGATGGCCATTTATAGTAAGTGTGGAATACACCATAGACACCAAAGTCCATATGGGTACTATAAATAGTAAATGAACTTTTGTGACAATGCTAACACCATTTCAACTATGCTAACCTTGGTGAACTATGCTAAAGTTGCTAAAAAATACTGGAACTACCAAAACTGCTAGAAATGCTAAGCACTTGGGGTGACTACATTGGAGTTGTTGTTGGAAAGATGTAAAATGGAAAATCCCAACAATTCCAGCACTAGATCTACACTGGGTTTTATGGTGACTATGCTAGGTAGGAAATGGAAAATCCCAACAATTTCATCTGCACTAGGGGGTAGATTGTTCCAACGTAGTTGAGGCTATACCTCTACAAAAACCCATGAAAATGCCAAATTTGGAATTTGCAGCCTTCCCAAGCCCAAATATAGATATGAGATGACTTTTTCCACTTTAGAAGTAAGGAAATAGCAACTTTTGAGGCATTTTCAACCCTAAAAGCAGAAGTATGCAAGATTATAGCTCATGGACTACAAGTCATACATTTACAATAAAATATAACCTCAAGTTGAAAAATAAATGTTACAAATTGACAACATGAAATTTTGGTGGTGTTTCATCCCATATTTCTAATCTCCCCTTGTAAAGTGTTTTGTTGTTTGGTTTACAACATGAGTATAAGTTCTTTCTTCCTTCTTCTTTTGTTTGATCCTTATTCTTTTCTAACTTACAAGGTATTATTTCTAGGAAACTTTGGATAAGACCAAGGATTCATATTGTATGACCAAGTATTTATGTGATAATGTTTCATTTTTATATGGAAGTTTAAGTATTTATGCCCAAACTTATGACAAAAATAACACTTAATTTTTCTTACTTGGGCGAAATGATCAAACCTTGAAGTGTAATCCCATTTGGATGAAGTGCTTGAGGATTTCTCAATTTTTTGATGCATTTCTAATCCACTTTTGTCATGTGGATCTCTTCCTTGTCCTAAAACTATTTGAAGTGTCTCTTTTTCTTTGACAAGTCTCTCACTTTTAAGCTTTGTATCTATAAGTTCTTTGTCAATCTGCTCATATGAGAATGTTATTTTTTGATTCTCAACCCTTAGGTATGAGTTTTCTTATGAGAGATTCAAGTATTTTTTTATTGAGTTTTGATAACTCTAAATCTTTGTCATTTAAGGCCTTCTTCAATTTAATGCATAGACTTTGAAAAGATATAATTTCAGTACATAATAAATCATACCTTTCTTCAATAGTTCCTTTGGGTTCTTTAGTTTCCATTATTAAATATTCATCAGTAAGATTCATATAGATAGGATGTGATCATGAGGATGTTTCATCTATTTCATCTTCTCTTTATTCATCATCCTAGCTAATGTAGAGATTTTTATTTTTTGTATCAACTTTAGATTGGTCCTTCCTTGGAAACTTGCCAACACTTGGACATTTGTAGGCCATGTGGCCTCTACCACCACAAGCCTAACATTCTATAGAGGATGCATCAAGATTTAAAATTTTAAAATTCATACCTCTTTCTTTACCTTTGATGCTTGATCGGTTGAAAGCATTGGCTTTTCATGCAAGTAATCTTTAAACTCTTCTAGATAAGAGAGCTAATTCATCTTGACTATTCACTTCATGTTTAGGTGGCTCCTTCTCCTTTACTAAACTTCTAAGGATAATAAACTTTTCCTTGATAGCACCTTCACTGAGAAGATTCATCTCATAAGCAATGAGTGTACTTTGAAGCTCTTCAAATTTTAGAACTAAGAAATCTCTAATTTTCTCCATGGCTATAACTTTTGGTCTAAACTTAGGCTACAAAGTTTGTATCATTTTAATAACTACATTACTTTTAAGTAAATCATTCTTGTCCCACATATGACTATAACTAAATCATTAGCTTTAGAGAAATAATCCTTGATTTTATCTCCTTCTTTCATTTTGAGTTTATCATACTCACTTTGTAACACTAGATGTGTAGATTTTTTGACAACAAATGTACCTTCATATGTTGATTCTAGAGTTTTCCAAATTTCTTTTGCAGTTTTGCACCTAGTTACTCTATTAAATTTATATGTACTCAAAGCACAATAAAGAAACTTTTTTGCTTTTGAATCAAACATGAACTTATCTTTTTCATATTATGTCCATTTGCTTCTGGCTTGGTAGCTCTTGGGGTGCTATTGATGGGTGGTGTGTAACCTTTAATAATGTACTCTCAAACTTTAAACTCTATAGATTTAAAAAATCCTTGCATTCTAGCCTTCAAATACATTAAGTCAATCCCATTGAACATTGGTGACTTCGTGTAATATGTTCCTTCCTTCGTTCACTCTTAAGATTTTACACTCCAAAAATGAGAGTACTAAACTCTGATACCACTTGAGGAATGGAAACTTAGAAGGTGGATTAAATAAGTTCCCTAATTTAAATAATCAAGATGATCAAAACTACGCATAAATTTATGTGATTCCCCAACTTGGGTACATCCACACTTGGAGGGTATAATCCTTGCACACCTCTAGACTTTATTCTTTCAAAAAGTTATTTAAAGGGCACCACAACCATTACAATGTTTGAGCTCCACTCAAAGTGTTTTCTCATTAGAAACACACTCAACTTCATAAGGTCCCAACAAGCTTAAAAAGTGGTTTCAATGATCCCACAACCTTTATAATGGCATGAGCTCCACACTAAGTGTTTTCTCATTAGAAATACACTCAACTCTGCAAGGTTCCAACAATATCACAAGATGTCTTCTCACAAGAAGCACATCAACCCTGTAGGATTACAAATAGAGAAAAATAATTAAGGAAAGAATGTAACTAACTTTATATGTTCATTGCTTTAATCTCTTACAACACAAAATAATTCACAATAAATATATAATTAAAGAACTAACAAATTCACTTGATGTAGACAATGAATATTCCAATAAACAGTGCTTGTATAGTGCTTATCTTTTTTACAAAAATTTCACTTTATTTTATAGCCTTTTACTTTTCAAATACTCCTTAGAATTCATGCAACAACTATGAAATGGTTAGTTGGGACACTGTATTCAATTTTCGGATGTCTCACTAAAAATTGGGCCTATGCAAGTGGGACATCCCACTAAAAATTGGAACATTTCACTTGGGATGTCCCAACTACTACATCCTAATAGCAATTGGAATGTCTATTATTTTCTTGATAAATCTATCCTAAAACTAATTCTTCACCTCTAGGATTTCTACTAATATTTTGGGATGTCTAGGAAAATACTGAAACATCTTCGATTGTCTTGTAGGTTTTATGCATGCATGAAATCCTTCATCTTGGTTGAGACTTCTTGTCATCTCAACACAACTCTCATCTTGGTACCATGAAGCTCTTATCTCAAACTTATAGAGTCCTTGTCATTACACCAATAAGCTGTTGTCCCAATCTTAATCTCTTGTCATCTTGTTCTTGTTTGATCCCATCATGTTCTTGCCTTGTTCTTTCTTAGACCTACAAGATCATACAAACACATTTTCCAAATTCTTCATTTTTTAAGGTTTTAACATACTAAAAGGTCAATAATTTCAACATTGTTCCATGAGTATTTTAATAACAAATCCCTATAAATACATTATCACAAGGCACATTTAGCTCCTGGGGACCATTAAAAACCATTTGGGTTTAGGGTTTAACTTATGGATTCAATTTTCTATGATTCCTAAAAAACTCCAGAATCAAAATTTTCAAAGTATTGGAACTAAAGCTCCAGCAACAAAATTTTTCCAAGCATTGAAACTGAAGCTCCAGCATCAAAAGTTTTCCAAGTGTTGAAACTAGAGCTTTGGAATCAAAATTTTTCTAAGTGTTAGCTTGAGCATCAAAATTTTTCTATAAGTATTGAAGCTATCATGACTCAAAATTTTTATAAGTATTGAAGTTGTTGTGACTCAAAATGTTTCAACTCAAATTTGTTCTAAGTGTTGAGGCTAATGTAAGTCAAAATTTTTCTAAGTGTTGAAGTTGTCCCAACTCAAAATTTTTCTAAGTGTTAGAGCTAATGTGACTTGAAATTTTTCTAAGTATGATTGACACCACATGTTAAAGAGCCAAGTGACATTAAATGTGAAAAATTAGATATAACATTAAAAGAAAAATTGACATTAGATGTCAAAATTTAAAGACAAGACTTTCTACTTTTGAACTTTGTGACAAGTTACACTTAACTCCAAGTTCATTTTTAGTAGCCCTAAGTCAAATTTAGCAACTCTAGGCCCATAAATACAAGCTCAAAACACAAGTTTTAGGTCAAATCTTTGGATATTTGGTGGAATCTTTTGAGATTAAAGAGTACTTAGCAAATCTTAAACGATTAAAAGCACAAGCACCTACTACCACTATAGCACCTACGTGCTTCTCCACTATCTTAAATACCTTTTTCACCATCAACATTAGATACAATTTTCAAGCTTCCATGTCACTTTCTAGAGTTTGAATTTTTTTAGCTCATGTGTCAGTAATAATAACCTTGGCCAGACCAACCCCATTTTGGCTCAAAATTAACTCTAGATCATACCTAAAACTTCTCCATCCATCACCTAACCTTCTAGAGGTGTAATTCCACCCTCTAAATATATATTTTGTTCAAGATTTGAGCTTCTTCTAACAGTTCTATTACATTCATGTTTTTTCTCTTCCATCATTTGTAGTTTGGCCCTCCATAGAAGGAAAAATTTCAACTCATTAATAGAGCATTTTATTTTTGGAAAAAGGATATATGACCCTTCTCCAATAACAACATATTTCACTTTTATTATTTTACACTTGTTTGCTTAAATTCTATATCTAGATTTTTTTTATCTTTTACATCATATTCTATACTTAGTCAAATTTTCAACATTTTACACAACTATTTTTCAATGTAAAAAGTCCATCGTTTAGAGAGGAAAGTGAAATCCTTTTTCTCATGTTAAAACTATAGTGTTTTTAATATTTTTTGCTCTTCACCTATATCCTACACTTAATTCTTATTCCACACAAGTACTTTATTTTCCAATAATCCATACTTAGTCATTTTTCTTATGATTTTACATTTATTCATTTTAACATTAAAAAATTTTATTTTTTCATTGATTCCTACCATTCCTGGTTTATGTGTAGTAGGCTAAATCTATATTTGATTAAATAATTTGTGCCCCTTCATTTCATAATTGTTGATTTATTGAAGCTTGCATCAATCTGAAGAGCATTCACTACTATGAACTAAGTATATCAATACTTAGTTCATGGAGGTATCCTTGTAGAAATAAAAGAAACATTTCTACTGAAACAACCAAAATAACATCCTTAAATTCATCACTAAAAATCCTTTCAAAAACCATGGCTTAGCTCATTGGAATAATTTTCTCATTAAGTTTGATCTTTGTTTTATTGTCTCAACACTTAATCAAAAGTCAAATTATAGCTAATCTTACCTCTTCCTTTGAAACAACCAACATTGCTCATAGCTTACACACTCATGCTAAGAATTTATACATTTTTCTTTACTTCAATGGAGAACACATTTCCTTTGAATGTAGTGTAGCTTATGTCCTTATTCTTTTCACTAAGCAAGTTCTTTATCAAGCTTACAAGCTTGATTTTCCTTACACCAACAATGTAGCTAAATACAAGGCTCTAATATAAGGTCTCTTGCTAGCCTTACAAAATCAAGTTAAAACTATTATTATTTATGGTTATTCTTGGCTCATCATAAATCAAGTTAATGATGATTATATTGAAAGGCTCCTCACTCAGTTCCTTATCTACAAATGACTAAGGAGCTAATCTTTTCCTTCTCTACTCATACTTTGAGCTACATCCCATTCTCTCAAAACATGCTAGCTAATGCATTTGTAACCTTCACCATCCATGGTGATCCTTCAACTATGTGAGATTAACTTATACAATTAGTTTGCTTGACATTTTTCATACAATCTCCTAACATATTGATAAGCATTATCAATACGGAAGATGATAATCACTAATACATTGATCTTCTTCATTACCTCACCACTAGGGAAACTTCTACTCATCTCACTCCTACTTAAGAGGATTCTTTGTGTAAATATAATCAACATTTTTTATTGGTGAATTCCAATATCCTTTGTTGAGTTTCTTCTATGGGTGTTCTTCTACATTTTCTTAGTTTGATAATGTCTAAGATAGTTCTCAACTAGGTTCACTTAGGAGTTTGTGGCAAATACTTGGTTCATAGTCCCTAACTGCTCACATCATTTCTTTAGAATATTAGTGGCTAACCTTAGCCAAAGATGTTTATCATATAGTCAAAACATACAATACTTATCAAAGGCATAGCTCTCATATGTGTTCCCTCATAGGAACTCAACATGTCTTAGATCACATAGCCTTTTCAAGAATGGGTTTTAGATCTCAATGATGCTATTATTCCTCCTTCATCTACTAAATATTAATTTATTCTAACTACTATGGAATATTTTACTAAGTAGGTAGAGGCTATTCCTTTGTGTTCCACTAAGTCCCACTTCATCCTTGATCACATAATAACTCACTTTAGTGTACCTCTCCAAATTGTGATTGAAAATGGACTTGAATTCAAAAGTAAGGAGGTAGTTGCTTTTTGTTCTATGTACCACATCATCCAATCCTTTTCATCACCCTACTATCCTCAATTTAATGGTCAAGCTAAGTACACTAATAAAACTCTCATATACTTTCTCCATATTATGGTTAATAAAACCCAATACTATTGACACACACAACTATCATATACCCTCTAGGTCTACCATACCACTTTTCATACAGCTACTGGTCATAATCCCTACTTTCTAACCTATGGTTTTGAGGTAGTCTTAGCAATTAAGCTTTATATCCTATCTATCCTTGTTGCTTTGCATGATTAGTATTCAAATTAGGACAACAATAGCATGTGATGTGTTGAGTTAAATCTTCTCAAAGAACATCAACAAGCTATTATTCAACATCTACATGAATATCAAGAAGATATTTAACATTGTAACTCTAGATATGTCAAAATTAGAGAGATTCATGAAGGTGATTTAGTTCTTCATCATTTTCTAAACTCCAAAGATACAAAGTTCTCTCCCAACTGATATGGTTCTTTCCTAGTATTTTAGTCTTTAGAAAATGATGTCTACATTTTATCTGATCTGGAATAATAGCAATTTATAGATCCTATCAACAAATGCTACCTCAATTGCTACTACATGTAGCCAAGCTCATAGCATTAAACTTGTTGACTATTCGAGATTAAATGAGTATTCTCCCAACAATAGTTTGCTTTTATCATCTTTTTCAACTACAATGGAATACATACTATGTTGGGATAATAAGTTTACTCTAAACCCTATTTT
>MNCI01026814.1:0-24518 GCA_015680685.1 Gnetum montanum
CGCGTCATTCATTCTTGTAACCCGGGTAACTCACGTAGTTCATTCATGTAAGCTCTCACCAATCTCAGCACTCCTCTGTGTATGAATAGGGTTGTGGTTGTCCCAAAGCTGGTGGAAACTTAAATTAGGAGGCAGGCATTCTGCAAGGTCTTCCGAAAACCGTAACTGGTAACACCCATCGATTATAAGGGAAACCAAAGAGTTGAAAGAGGCAAAGCTACCGATTGGCAGTAGCAGATGTGTTAGGCCAAAACACCCTCAGATTTCAAGCGCTTCAAGTTTCCTGAGGTTTGAAAACCCAACAATGCTCTTGAGGTTGGCACAATCGCATATGACAAGATTTTCTAGATTAAACAATCCTTGTATGTGGATTACTTCCACCATCCAGTAATGTTCCACATGCAACCCTCTAAGACAAGAAAGATTCCCAAGTGAAGAGGGAAATCGTTTCAAAGCAAGGCAACCAACAACTTGTAAGTGTTTTATTAAAGGCATCGGAGAATAGTGTGCTGGTCTTCTTGTCTTGTAGTAGAAAGATTTAAATTTTGGATTTTAGCACCAATGTATATGTCTGGATAAGTTAAAGTTTTGGTAGTGTTCATGATTATAGGCTCATCTTTGTCCGGATTCCAACAAGGGATGAAATCCCATGTAATGGATTGATTTTTGCATATGGGCAACATGGTCCTTGGAAGGAGGCTTTACAAATTTTGTGTATTGGTTGGTTCAAGGATACAAGTTGAACAAGGCTTCTAAGATTTTGGGGCATTCAACCATGCCTTTGTGGATGTGAACCAATTAGCAAAAGCCCTTCTATAATCAACATGGTAGACTTCAAGGTGAAGAAAAAAAATCTCAAAAATCTCTTTTAAATCATTCAAAAAATCACCATAACCCTATAAAGCCTGTTCCATTGAATGGCCAAAATGTGCCAACAAGTACCATAACAACAAGGCGTACAATCACTTGGCATTTTGTTCAAGGGAGGAGTGATTTTTGTTTTGTGGCACTTTCTTTGTTTTTTTGAATGTTGAATCTAGAGAAGCCGCCAACCCTTAAGCATGGGTGTTGTCTTTCTAATGGGACCCCCTAGAAGAACATTTGATTTTTGAGTGCCTTTTGATTACTCTTACTCCCATTTTGTGTTAGATCTACAAGGATCTTAGTACAACCATGTTGCGTGATAACTCTCATAGACGTCACCAAAGAGAACCCACAAGTCCCCTTGATGTCACACCCTAATCATTCCCTCTTGGTCCATCCTTCTTCATTCTGGGTACAATGAACAAAAAATTAATTTTAAGTTTTAAGAATGTGAATAATATTATTGTATCCTTGAACAGAACCTCTTATTTGTAGAGTGGATGGGTGGGTGTAATGGGCTCACTGTCCAAATCATTGATCACTTGAGACTTGATAACATAGAACACACCTCAACCAATGAGCCACATAAGTGTTTTATTTGTAGATGAAATTACTTATAAAAATATAAAAAGACAAAAAGACAAAAAGATAAAACAAGAAATTGAAAAATGAAAAAATGGAAAACAAAAAATTGTAAAATTAAAGAAAATGAAAAATATTTATTAATCCTGCTTGTTATTAGAATGGGGGATATCCCACATAACTAAACGGTTGAGCATGACAAGGATTAATAAATGAAAGATGAGGATCCTTGCATGTTGAAAATATCGAAACTTGGTCATACTTACCCCATTGGGGTTCACACACCTGATTATAGTAAGCATAGTGGGGCAATTTATAAGATGTGGTTCCCGGGTAAAGAGTTGACCCACTATGATACTTGAGAGCGTAAGATGGCATGCAAGGATTCGGATGTCGTCCTCCATGGCTATATTCATTGGGCCATATGGTTGTTGGAGTGTTAATTGGTGGCCCTGATGAAGTAACACGATGTGTTAGGTTCAAGGAGAAGGATGCACCACAGTGTTGGACTTATGTTGAGTTGGAGAATGTAGTGGCCTTGGAACTATGTTGTCCCTTCCTACAGTCATGTCTAAAGAAGGGATGCCCTTAATGTTGAGGAGGACTCTCATTGCTGTTGGCAATAATAGCACAAGTAACGTTCATGGGTTGTTGTTGTGGTGTAGACACTTCAGGAACAGTTGGTGGCGATGTAGAAGGAGGAAAAGGATGAGAATGTTGAAATTTAGGAGAAGTGTGAGGTACATAAGGTGGTGGTTGTGTTGAGGACATCAGCAAGATAGAGTATGTGTACCTAGTTGGGGAAACAAGATGTTGAACTAGATAAGCATTTGGATTCGAATGATACGATATGTGTCCCTAGTTTAGGGATGGCTTCCCCCATGACTGGGATTGTTGCCACTGTGATTGAACATAGTATCTCTGTATGAACTCTAAGTGTAATGTGCTTCCCCAATGCTCATATAAATGTAACAAGATTGGGCATTGGCCCTTGGGGTGATCGTAGAGGCAAATGTTGCATTCATATGTGTGATTGGTAGTTGAGCTCTTATTTTCTTCATCCCTTCTTTCCGATTGTTTAATGATATTTTGTCCTACTTCTTGGGTTGTCAAAATTCTATCTCCAATAATATTGATATATTCTCCACACTTTTTATGTGTCCATTCCAACATCTTATTGATCTTTGCCTTGACTTCTTCTAGTGTTTTTTGTGCTGGCAAAGATGATTTTTTCTCCTTGAGATAGGTTGATTTCTCCTTTTTGTGATTATGGACCTTTGTTAAGTTGAGATTTTGGTCCTAATGATGTTTTTCAACACTCTCCCATATAGCCATTTCTCCTTCCTCTTTTGCTACCCACTTAATAAGCTCTTGGAATTGATGGGTTCATAGTTTGTATAGTTGACCTTGGGCATACATACCTAGGGTCTCTCTTGTTTCATCATGAAGCCCATCAATGATATGGTACATTAGCCTTTCCTCGGAGAACTCATGGCCTAGACAGTTGTTTTATAGTGCATAATATCTTTCTAAGGCCATGTCCAAGGGTTCATGTTATGCTTGTTTCCACTCTTGGATTTGTTTCATCAAGGCCAACACTCTTGTGTAAGTTTGATATCTTTTGTTAAAAAGTTCTACCATTGTTGGCCAACATCGTATTGAATTTGGTTTTAACAGTCTATACCATACTTTTGCTTGGCCAACGAGTGTCATAGGAAAGAGCTTGAGTTTTTGCCAACCGTTATCAATGTTCTTCCATGCATAGGTATCGTAGAAGGCTTGTAAATGTTGTTGCAGATCTAAGTCATAGCCTCTTGAGAAATTAGGAAAGTTGTTTAAATCGAGCCTGGGTAGGCAGCTCTCTTTATGATGCCTACAGGAAATTCGAACAACCTCTTGTATTTGCATTAGGCTTGTAGTGGCCAATAGGGGTTCATCATCATTGAGTAGGTTATGCTTTCGTGCGTTGGGATGATGCTGCCTTCGTTTATGTTTATAAGAAATCCCCACCTCGAATTTCATACTCCACTCTTCATTGTCATATAATTTTTTGGTTCTCCAGTGAATTACCTCACTAGATGTGGCATTATCATAGTCTTGTAGAAGAGGCATGGTTGTGAAATTGTGTGTGAATTTGTATGTGACTTTTTGTAATTATTTCTTCCTAAAAGATATATCGTTAATTCCTATACAGCGACCTTCTATGATATAACTAATCTAAATAACTAGCATCGTCCCCAGCAACAATGCCAATGATGAGTGGCGAGGTACCCCTACACTCAACCATACGAATACGAGCGTTTCACGCACGATCTAGTCGAACTCCGTAGATGGACTAGTTGTGGTATCTAGATAGTTACTCGTAGATTGCAGTTCACTGTCTTCCCACCTAGACTAGTATTAGCTTTGTCATATATGGTTTAGTCTAGAGTGAGGTGTATGATGTGTTCCTATACTAATGTTACTCTTGGGGATGATGAGAAATAATATCAACTAAACTATGAGAGAGAGAGTGAGAGAGAATCTAAACTAGCCTAAGTGCGATTAGCATCCGTTCCTTAATCATCCATACACATCTTGGACCTCATGCATGACTACGACTGGGATTACCAAGTGCATGGCCTAGGTATGCTACTGGGTTACCAAGTAGTCACACTTAAATGCTCGTGATTAAGTTGTACTCATTNAGTTCCTACCTTAATATTAAAAGCCTACTCCCCCCTTTACCAAATCTTCCTACCTCTTATTTGTAGATGAGGAGATAGGCTGTGATATCGCGTTTAGGTTGTGATATCGCGTACGTGATATCATGGGTGCGATATCACAACCAACAATTCATGACTCATCAACAATTATTTATATGTAGATTCTCTTATCTAGAAGCTTTTAGAACCTTTCAAAAGATTTTGTGGGCCATAGTGCATTATTTCTTCATAATTTACAAGGCATTTTAACCTATAAATAGGATGATACCCTTAAATAAAAATGGAGTTTCTTAGCATTTGGTTCTTTTCCATTCTTGGCTAAAATTCAAGGAATATTTACTTAGCATTTCACTTCTTAGATCTCTCTCTACTACTTAGTGCAGTTGACTTTCTTTGCAATTGATAATTTGAAAATCTTTGTCAAGATTGTCTCTTTGTAGAACAACTACTCTCCTTCTAGAGATATAGGCTCCTTTGATTTCTCTTCCTCTTTTCCTTATTGATGTATTTGTATCCCCTTTGTGTTGTCCCCTTGACATATGGAGAAGCACTTGGAATCAGGTCAACACACTAATCTAATCCATCCCTTTGCTTTTTCAACTTCTGAATATGCAAGCGTTCTCATTAGATTTGTATTAGGTGCACACATCAAAGAAAGAATAGGATAACAAAGCTCATCATTAGATGGTTCTAATCCCTCGTACATCTTCTAGAACATTCTATGTAGGTTTCCCTTCTCTAATTTTTCTTGTAATCTAGATCTACCTATTTCAATCATCATTGTTTCTAGCATTGTCTTGATTTGTTTCAAATTTATTTTTTGCATTTGTCCTTTTGGATTTGACACAGTAACAAAATAGATCTACTTTTTTTTGCATACTATTTTCTAAATGTCTCTATTGATAGCCATACATTATTTTTTGCTTTGTTTTAACTTGTATTATATGAATTTTATATTGGTTATTCCATGTACGCACAATCTCTTTTTGCTTAATATTTACTAATGTTTGGCTTATATTGTCAGATTTTTTTAATGATCTACAAGTCCCCTTTAATTTTGAGGGAGATTAATTAAGAGATTGATTTTGTTGGACCATTTGGTGATCATGAGATTACCTAGCTTAATTTTATGTTAGGTGGTGTTGAATCTCATATTACCATGATTTGTACCTTAACATCTTTCTAGCGCTAGAAGAAGGGTGAGGAAAGAGAGGAAGCATGACCTCTGAGTCTGACATCCATTTGATAGATGAAGACAAAGAATAACTAACAAGGGAACTTGGCAAAAGTAACTCTCTCTCTCATCATATTTATAACATCAACATCATAGATTCCCAAAGCACTTTTCTTGGGTCTATTCCACTTACTGTTGTTGGTGCCTACTTTGGCACACCAATGTTGTTCTCTACCTCATGATGAAAATCACAAGGATGAGGGTTCTTTCAAACTCAAGTTTAGATGTTTGTTGGTCTTTGAAAATACCAAGGCCTAGATACCTTTAAATAAACTCAATAGTTATAGAAAAAACTATGTGTTTTGAGCTATCATTAAGTACTAATTCAACAATATTGTGTACTGAGAGTTAAATGGATTCAAAGAACTTTTAATTAGAAGATTCAACCATATTTACTTCATTTTGCAAGTGAGTAAAGTTTTCTTGCTATATCAAGGGTACTTAGTCTATGTAATCAAGATTCTATGCTACCTGTGAAATCTAACCTTTCATCTAAGGCTTAAGTGCAATTCCATAAAATTTATTACCAATCTTTCTTAGAGAGAAAATTCCATAAGAAAACAAAAAATAAAGTAAGATTCAATGGATTTTGGAAAGTAAAATAGTAGAATTGTGTAGAAACTCAAACATTAAAATGAGGTACTATTGACATGAGTAAACACTTTGGGAAAATAAAGTTAGTTAGATCAATCAACAATGCTAAAAATTATTAACCCTTAGGCACAAACAAGAAATTTAGAATAGGTTATTTTTGACATGAACAAGCAACCAAAGTCATTTCAAAATAATTGAAAAGTGCCAAAAATTGCTAAACCTAGAGCTATTCAAGCAATTTAAATAATTCCAAGAATAAGATGCTAGGAATAATAATCTTCACCACTAACATAGCAACTATGATAAAGGAGGAAGATAAGAATTAGTTCACAAGATAGAAGTAAAATAGCTGAATCAAATATGAAACTTAGAATGCCATCGTATAGGAAATTTCTCCTAGCTTTTTCTGAATTCTCCCTCTAAATGCAATGATCTTTACCAAATTTGCTTTGGGCTTTATATAGTAGTCTCTGGTAATTACATTCATTATAAAAATTTAAATCTTGATATTATGTATGTCTTGTTTATGCAAATGCATTGTTGGACAATTGCCTAGTTTCTTAAAAGATTCTTTGAATCTAGAGCCTTTTTACTGATAACTGTTGAGCCATCTTCCCATGATTATGGAGATTTTAATACTTGATTAATGAATCTAGCTTAGCATTATCATACTTCTTTAATATTTCTTTAAGTGCTTGTTACTCTCTCTCAACTAATTAAGTTAGAAAATCTATTTGAATCATTAAAGCAGCTCCTACGTTATCTTGAATTTGTTTCAAATTAAACTCCTTCTTGATAGTTTTAATTGTGAACCATGTAAATGTTATCTGAATATCCTTGTTTATTTTGAAGTAATAATGATGAATCATGTTTAGATGTGCTCCGATATCGAATATGCGATATTGGAGCCTCGATATTAGATACCTAATATCGGGCCCCTAGATGTGATGTTAGATATTTGATATTGTGAGTTATGTGCTGACCTATAAATATAGCACTTGGACACATGATTTTCGTATAGTTTTTGTCATAGTATAGCAAAGCTCTTGCAGTTTTTTTCTTTAGAGTTAGAATATTCTCCAAAGTGCCTGCAGTAGGAGTCATTAAGTGTATGAATCTTTATTCAAACACTATTATACCTAAGCACAATAGTGTGTGTAGAAATAAAGACGAGCTTTTGGATCAAACCTTGTAGCACCTTGGCTAGCTTAAATACTTTATTTATGCATTTAATGTTTCATGTAATTTCCTTTAATGCTTTCAAGTAATTAAGCCAAAGTAAGCTAATTAGATTCAATAGCAGTCAATTAATTAAGCACATAAGTATGATCACTTTGAGCATGCATATGACTCTTGGTAACCCTAGCAACACTTAATGTTTGGTAACCTAGTAGAAATATACATGTTTAGGATGTGCATGGAAAGTGGGATTGGATGCTTATGTTAGGATAGTTAGTTGTTGATCATCAATTAGATTAAGTTAAATTGATTATAAATTACATTTCAACCTATTCTTAATCATAGACAAATAAAATATAAAAGAATAAAAATCATGTACCTCAATTACACTTAACCATACAATTAAGCTCCATAAGTATAGTTGAGAAGACAACAATTGTTACGATCAGATTCCATGTCTTGGAACCACTGTACTTAAGAGCTTAAGGTCTATAGAATTCGACTAGATCACGTGTGAATGTTTGTGATTTATATGGTTAGGCATAGTGGTACCTCACCACTGATCATTGGCGCCTTTGCTGGGGACCTTTAGTTGTTATGTGCACTATCTAGGACTTACTGGAAAATTATTCAAGCTCATTGTAATGAACCTTAGATTCATATGATATCTTAAAATTACTATAACAATTAGAAGCTACACATTACATTTCTTATTTTGTAATATAATATGTCTTCTTCTCACAGGAGCAATTCTCTGTCCAAGTTTGATGGAATGAATCAATAGGTGTCCCAATAATATCAAGTGGTATATGCTTATCCCAATGAGTATGTACCTAACTTCACCTTCATCTTGCACTAGGATGAACTGTTGTGGTGGCATGACATGGAGGAAAACATTATGTTGTCACTAGATCAAGTTATTCCTGCAATGCTCCATCAAACTCCTATGCATTTGGATCTCCAAGAACTTCATGCTAAGTACATTGTCCAAAATACTAATACCAAGGACTATCATCCAATTGATGCACAACATGTAAGGGATCACCAATTAGAGCAATGCTACAAATCTACAAAGGGAAAGTGGTTCACTAATTCCCCATACTTGCCATACTACAAAGATGGTAGAGAACCATTTTCTAGGGGGGTTTTCATTCGAAAAAACTCCTCTTTTTTGACTTTAGTGAAGGAGGTTAAAACCAACACCTATAATCCATGATCCATAATTTGGACTTTAGCAAGAACAGATTTAATGACAAAGAAAGCAAGTATGGGCAAGGATGTGGACAAAAAACTTGATCGTGATCACAGCTGTGATCACCGAAGAGGGGGTAGCAAGCACTATGATGGTGCTATTTCTCCTTCCTCTTCACCTTCGTCATCATCTTTCTCTTCTAGCTTTGACTACAACCATAGGTGATGCAATTATAATGGAGGTGATCAATGGAACTAAGATAATCAAAGGGACTATTGGGCAAGTCAAGACCTAAGGCATAGACAATCAAGAGAGGTTTGTCGCCATGAACGAAGGGGTAGTAGAGCACCTCATAGGCACCAAAATCATGACCTCAATGAGCCTTTTCTTGCTACTTGAAGCATGCTCAACACTATAGAGGCAATAAGAATTCCCACAAGGTATGTAAAGGATAGTTAGATCAAGAGGCTAGACATGAACAATATCCCTAGATTCAAAAGGGATACAACTTAGATCTGCAAATCATCTTCAAGCTTTTCAAGATGCATGTGCCTTGCAAAATATAGAAATGAGTGGAAAAAGCTTAAGTTATTCCCTAGGACACTAATTAAAGAAGTAGTGAACTAGTACCAATCCTTAGAACCAAAATCTCTTAGATGATGGAGTACAATGCTTGAACTATTTAATGACAAATATCAAACATACTCCTAAGTGTCTAACTTGAGGAAGTAGATCCAAGGATGAAAGCAAGAGACACATGAACTCTTGGACGCTACCATGGGTTGATACTATTCCTTATTGCATAGATGTCTTGGCCATGGTTATTCTCAATAGGAGCAAATTTGCCACATCATACATGGGGTCCAATTAGAAATAAGGAGAACTATTGGTGTCTATTCCCAAGGGTGATTGTCAAAACTAAGAGCCCATTAGATTCAATGATTGATTAAGCAGGTAGCGAAAGAAGAAGAATTGAGAAAACAAGAAAGTGTAGAAGAGTATAATCACGATCCTTTCATTCATAAGAGGGAGGTTCAATTCTGTGATAGTGAGGACGAATCATCACTTGATGAGGTGGTGAATAGGAAAACATTCTTGCTTCAAAAATTTTAATATAAAATTTTAGACAAGGTTGATCAGTTATGGGACTCCATGGATAGCAGATTTCAAGTTGTTCTAAAAATTGCTGAAGAGTCTAATGAACAAGGTAGTGATCGTGAGTGCAGGAGGCACAAGGAAGTTGAACATGCCAATTAAATAGGGAAGGGCAAGATTGCTGCAATAGAGGAAGTTATGGAAATTGAATCAGATGATGATGGTGGATGTGACATCTACCATTATAAACATCCTAAGGGATGTTTTCCTATTGTGTCGCACTTACAAGAGTCTAGGTTGTATCCCTTGAATCCACAACTAACACAAAGGCAAACAACCAGAAGATTACCTTATGCTCAAGGTAATTCTAGGTAGTTCCACCAACAACAATAGTATTATGCAAGCAGAGCTTCATTGCAACCATATGAGCAGTATCAACAATGGTAGCAACCATAGTCATGGGCATTGGCATCGCCAAGGCAGCAATACCCTTACAAATAACCTAATCCAAATGAGTACTACATTCAGCAACCTTTGTCTCCATGTGACTCTTCCAGTCACATTTCTACTTTTCAATCTCACTACTACCCTCCTGATTATTATCGAACTCATTCTCCACATGCAAGAGGGGATACCACCTTTTATCCTTATCCTTCTCATGTTCCTGCACATCTTCCTCCACCCTCAACAATCTACCACTTGCTCCATCTATGTAGGGTCAACTTCCAGCTTAACTGCAACAACACAATGCCATTAGGGCCATTAATCTACAATTCGTTCATCAATCAAGTGGTTTGGACACTCAATAAAAAAAAGACCTTTATTCCAATGCAACAGTCTACCTAAGTCCTCACATACATCTATAGTTGGAAATCCTATTTCTCCACCTCCCTCTATATCAAATTCCTTCAAGTCCCCTTCAAATCAAATCCCACCTCAAATCCATACTGTTATGCTGAACCATGTTGTATCTAATTGGATTTAGGCTGGCAACCTTCCCAAGAAATTAGCTAATCCTGAAAGTTTCATTTATTTACAGATTACTGAGAATGAACCATGTAAGGCTCTCCTTGATTCAGGTTTTAATGTTAATTTGATTTCTCATTAAATGTACACTGCATGGAACTTGCCCCCTCTCAGAAAGAGAAATATCAAATTAGAATTAGTATTATAGTCCATCACTGTTCCATTGGGATTGGTGGAAGACATTGTGACCACTATTTGTAGGTGGTCTTATCCTGCTAATTTCTTAGTAATCAAGGTGAAAAACTACAAAGGGGACTTTCCAATCATCATGTGAAGGGCATGGTTAAGCATCATTGGTGCAAGAATGGGCATCTAAGATATTTCCTTGGAAATATCTAAAGAAAATGCATTTAGGAAGATCGAGAAGAAGTGAATTCCATGCATCGCGTACAACGATACAGGGTGCAATCATGTGCAGAAACTTGGGTTTGTTAAATGAGCATCCATCTTTACATGCAAGCAGTGTGCCCCAGAAATAGAAACTCAAAGGTATCTATATGTAGCAACCACAAAGTAAGAGGACACCTAGTGGTTGACTACTAATCCTAAAAGCAACACTTTGCATGGAACCTACTAAGAGCTTGACATGCATGTATGTTGTAGGCATGGATGAACTAGAGCAAGTTCATTACTAACTCTTTGATAATCAAAATGATGATACCTATTGGGGAGAGTTGGAAATTCTTAAAAATTTCAAGCAAAAGACCCTTGAATTAAAAGCTCTACCTATTAGCATCAAATATGTATTCTTGAAAAATGAAAAGTTAGTAATAATCAATGCAAATCTTACTTAAGAATAGAAAAATATGCTATTAAAAGTGGTTGAAAAATGGTTAGTAGCCTTTGCTTGATCATATCCTAAACTCACAAGGATTGATCCTAGGATATGCTAGCATCATATCTACACCAACCTAGTCATGAAGCCAAAGAAGCAACCAAGGAGGTGATTGAACCCTAAATTGAAGCAGATCATCAAGGAGGAAATTAGACAACTACTCAAGGTAGGATTCATCTATCCCATTGCTGGTAGTGAGTGGGTTAGTTCACTCATGATTGTACCAAAGAAGAAGGCAAGTGTCAAGTCTGCATTGATTTTTGGTTATTAAAAATGGCAACATTCAAGAACCATTTCCTATTGTCATTCATTGATCAGGTTTTAGACATAATATCTAGGCATTGATACTATAGTTTTTTAGATGATTATAGTGGCTATAACCAAATCTAGATAGCACTAGAGGACCAAGTCAAAACAATGTTCACGAGTCCCTAGGGGGACTTTTGCATATTGCAAGATGTCGTTTGGTATGTGTAATGCCCTTATTACTTTCCAACGCCTAGTCCTAAGAATTTTTCAATAGCCAATTGGTAGCGATGTGGAAGGCTTCATGGATGACTTCTCCACGTATGCAGCTACATTTGAGTAAGCCCTGGACCACCTAGAGCAAGTACTAAAAATATGTGTTGAAACACTACAGCTTAATTAGTAAAAGAGCCATTTGATGATCCAAGAGGGCATTGTATTGGGGCACCGAATCTCATAAGTAGGAATTAAGGTCAAATTTGAAAAGATAAGGATCATCCAAGGAATTACCCACCAACCAGAAACTGTCAAAGATGTTCAGTCATTCCTTAGATATATTGGCTACTATTGGTGATTCATAGAGACTTTCTCTAAGATTGCAAAACCATTGGTTGAGCTAATGAAGAAAGATGCACCATTTGTCTAGACCAATGAATGTGAAAAAGAATTCCAAAAACTAAAGGAGAAACTTGTAGAAACTCTAATTCTACAAGCACTTGATTAGTTCAAACCATTTCATGTTATGATGAATGCATCAAATTATGCTCTCAGAGTTTTGCTTATGTAGATGGACAATAAGAAATGTCCATATTACATCAACTACTTTAGCCAAAGCATTATGGGTACACAACAAAACTACATCATCATAGAAAAAGAATTAATGATAGTGGTGTTTACTCTCAATAAGTTCAAGCATGATGTGCTTGGATACAAAGTGTTTGTGCACATAGATCATAGCACCATCCACTTCCTAATGAACAAGCCAACAATAAGCCCTCGTATCATACGATGGCTAGTGATCTTATAGGAATTTGATCTTATAATGGTGGATTGAAAGAAAATTGAGAATGTGGTCATTAATCACTTATCTTGGTTATGATGGGACAACAAAAAGTAAGAAAGTCCATTATCTGATCTATTTCCTGATGAACTCCTCTTTGCCAGGGCTATAACTAAATGAGTGCCCACTAAGCCTAAATGGTATGATGGCATTCTCAGCTATCTTCGTACTCAAGAGATGCCACAAGGGTTAGACCATCAAAAGAAATAATAGTTTCTTCACCAGGTGAAACACTTCATGGAGATTAATAAACACCTCTACAAGGTGTGCGCCAATGATATAATTTGTTGGTATGTACTTGATTCTAATCAACTATGGGTTTGCCAAGACACTCATGAGGGTCCTTATGGGGGCCACTATGTTGGGAGATGCACCATTAAAATCTTGATGGTAGCATATTATTGGTCAATAATCTTTAGGGATGCTCATCAATTTGTCCACTTTTGTGAACGCTGCTAATGAGATGGTGGAATGACTGCTTGAATGGACAAACCTAAACAATGGATTCAAACACTGAAATCCATGGGACATTAACTTCATGGATCCAATTATGCCCATGTCAAATGGAAAGGCATATATCATAGTCATTGTTGACTATTTTATGAAATGGGTAAAAGCAACAGCCATCACCGATTGTACATCTTCTACTTCTATTTGGTTTGTATAACAAAATGTTGTAAAAAGGTTTCGTGTGCCATGTGCATTAATTTTTGATAATGGAACTTACTTTATAGGCACTACCTTTTGGAACCTTATGCAACACTTGGAGGTTGAACATAAACTAACAACAACCCATGGGACATTGACTTCATGGATCCAATCATGCCCATGTCAAATGGAAAGGCATATATCATAGTCATTGTTGACTATTGTATGAAATGGGTAAAAGAAATAGCCATCACTGATTGTACATATTCTACTACTATTTGGTTTGTATAACAAAATGTTGTAAAAAGGTTTGGTGTGCCATGTGCATTAATTTTTGATAATGGAACTCACTTTATAGGCACTACCTTTTGGAACCTTATGCAACACTTGGAGGTCGAACATAAACTAACAACACCTTACCACCCCAAGCCAATGGTCAAGTTGAGGTGACAAATAGGGAAATCACAAAGATCTTAATAAGAACTATTGGAAAATATAGGAGAGATTGGAGCAAAAAACCTAACGATGCCCTCTGGGCCTACCACTCAACATGAAAACTTCCTATAGGCTATTCTCCTTATGAGCTGGTGTATGGAAAATTACCAACACTTCCTATTCAATCTGAGCTTTGTACACTTTCAACAACTTGTGACTTTGACCTTGACTTAAGTTTAGCACAAAAAGAAAGATTAATGAATCTTAACTTGGTAGATGAAAATTAATTAGTGGCCCTATCATCTAATGAGTTGCACAAGGAATTCAATAAAAAATGCCATAACCTTAGAATTAGAAAAGTCAAATTTCAACTAGAAGATAAGTTCCTCTATTGGAACCCACACACGTACCTCAATGAACTAAGTTCTAGACATTGTGGGNAGAACCCACACACGTACCTCAATGAACTAAGTTCTAGACATTGTGGGAAGGACCTTACATCATTTATGAAACTTTTTCTTCTAGGGCCATGATGATCTACAAACCTGAGAGCCTAGACAAGAAAGAGTTAGTCAACATATAACAAGTAAAACCTTTCCACAAACCTTAGTAAGCTAGTACAACCAATGCCTCATTGGATGGACAACCATGCTTAATCTTTCAAATATTTTCTTTTCAACTTAGTCGTGTGGGAGATGGCCATCTATGCTAACCATATAAGTGGCTCCTTAGTTTTTCATATTTTTTAACACATTTTTGTTTTACATCTTGTTATTTTTACAACTTTTTGTTTTACACATTCTTTACCTTACATCTTTTTGTTTTTACATTATTAATTTTTCACAATTTTTGTTTTACAAAATAGTTAATACGTTTTATTTTTCTTAAATATTTTGCAATTTCTTGAATATTTTCCTTTATTTGGATGTAATTTTCTTATTATGTTTCAATAATACTATGACTTATTGCCAACTAGGTAGAGTGTGGTTTAATTGATGTGGGCATGTACTATACAGTTATTTGATTATTGGTGTTTGGATTCTAGCCTTGAATTTTGTTACTGATAACCAAGACATGGTTTATTTTTCATGAAATAGGCATTCAGTCCACAACATCTACCCATTCACAAACTCTATGGTTTTCCTTATTCTTGAAATGTGCGGTCTCTTTTTCATTAATAAAACTTTAATAAATTTATGACCTTGGTAGTTTCTGGATTTGGAAAGAATTCAAAGGTTTGAATAGGGTGTGACTTCAAGGGGATTTGATACTCTTTGTGCCTTTCTGCTTACTTTGGTGCATGTGTGTTTTCATGGATTTCTTACTGTTCCATGTTGACCAAGAATAAGAAGTTGAATAGGTCTTTGCATAGTGTGGTTCCCATTTCAAAAAACAAAATTATGGGAATTCAAAACACACCTCTTAGACAAAATAAATGGGCTACAAGAACTAGTTATGGGACTAGAAATACATGTTATCCATACCTGAAGATCCCCTCTAACTAAGGCCCTTCCTCACTTCCTACTTCTATTTTCTTCTTTAATAAGGAANACCTGAAGATCCCCTCTAACTAAGGCCCTTCCTCACTTCCTACTTCTATTTTCTTCTTTAATAAGGAATGATTGTTGTTTTGTGGGAGCACTCTTGTGTCTTAGGGGGATGAACTAGTCTTAGAATGATGATGTGGTGTCATTGGATGTGGTTGGTTTTGGTTTAGACTAAGGATGGATTTTATTAGGTCATTTAACCACAAAATCCACAAAGACTTCATGCAACCTCAATCCATAACTCAATTTCACTATGTCTCTCATCCATTTATGCTTTCCATATCTCACCTCACTACCAGTTTTATGTTCTTGTTTGATGTCTTGGTTTGATGTGTGAAAATTATTAGGTAGTTTCTTTTGAGTTTTTGTGCTTAACTTTCTATAACCATTAATCATCCACGGGATCCATAGAATCCTTGGTTTGAAGTTACATAAGGATAATAAAGGGCTTGTGCTTGCTTTGGGGAGGACCCACTTGCATACCATTTGGTTGGGTTAGTTAAGGTCTTTATCCTTAGATATTCTCACAATCAAACCCTTTTGCATACCCCATTAATGACATCCAATTGTTTGCATATTCACATCGTTTTTTAGCGAAATCTTTTTTTATTGTTGTGAATTCTTTAACCTTCTTCAAGCATTTCATTTCATTTGTACTTTTGCAAAATTTAATAATGAACTAATCCATTTCACCCTATTTTTCAATCTTCTTGCTAACATTATTAAACAAAATCAATTCACCATAATCACAACCTAGCTAAGTGTAACCACCAATGAGACAAGGTGCTTAAAAGCTATATGTTACACATTGCACACTAATTTGCAATTTTACTATGATTGTAGTGGAAAGTGTGGATTAGAAGTCGGATTACCTTCACTACGGAAGACATAGTAGCACATGTGATGAGAATCATTCATGATCGTTGGATCTTCTCCCTCACTCTTTAGCTACCAAAGGAGTTGGATATTAGTTTTTTCCAAGGTGTTCAATTCTATTTCATGAACATCCAACTTTGTCAAAGATTGTATATTCATACACTCAAGCACTTTGAATTTGCCTATTCCATCTAAGTCAGTTTGTATGTTAGTTAATAATCCCATACTTGCCCAATATTTTGTAAGGAACTTGTTCCTCCTTTTGTTCACTCAAGGAAAAGTTTTCATTCAATCATGGGGGTATGATGAATCATGTTTAGATGTGCTTTAATATTGGACACGCGATATTGGAGCCTCGATATTGGATACTCAATATTGAGCCCCTAGATATGATGTCAGATATATGATATCATGAGGTATGTGTTGGCCTATAAATATAGCGCTTGGGCACATGATTTTGATATCTTTTTTGTCATAGTATAGCGAGCCTCTTGTAGTTTGTTTTCTCTAGAGTTAGAATATTTTCCAAAGTGCTCGAAAAAAGAGTCATTGAGTGTATGGATCTTTATTCAAACATTGTCGTACCTGAGCACGGTAGTGTGTGTAGAAATAAAAATGAGATTTTTGATCAAACCTTGTATCACCTTAGCTAGCTTAAATACTTTATTTGTGCATTTAATGTTTCATGCAATTTCCTTTAATGCTTCTTAGTAATTAAGCCAAAGTAAGCTAATTAGGTTCAATGGTAATCAATTAATTAAGCACATAAGTACAACTGCTTCGAGCATGTGTATGACTCTTTGTAACCTTAGCAACGCTTAACATTTGGTAACCCAGCAGCGTTATATGTGTTCAAAATGTGAATGGAAAGTGGGATTAGATGCTTATGTTAGGATAGTTAGTTATTGATCAACAATTAGATTAAGCTAAATTGATTATTTTATGTTTCAATCTATTCTTAATTGTAAAAAAATAAAATATAAATAATAAAAATCATGTGCCTCAATTATACTTAACCATATAATTAGGCTCCACAAGTATAGTTGAGTAGACAACGATTGTCATGATTAGATTCCATATCTTGGTACTAGTGTACTTAAGAGCCTAAGGTCTACAAAATTTAACCGAATCACACATGAATGCTTGTGATTCATATGGTTGGACATAGGGGTACCTTGCCACTCTTCAAATAGTCTTTGGAGCTCTATCCAAGTTAATGATTCCTACACTTCTCTATTCCATCTATGCAATTATAGCTTGTATTTCTTTATAATTGCTTTGTGCTTTAATGAAGGCCCTGCGCTTTGATGGCAGCTTTGCATCAATGCATACCTATCGATGAAGCCCTATTGATGTATCTTAGGATGCATTGACATAGGTATGTTGATGCTAATGTAGGCATTGCTTATATAAATGCACATACACCTCACATTTATGAATCCTTTTGGTCATTGCCTTAGCTAAATTGTTACAGTTTCTTTTTGTAGAAGTTAGAATATTTTTACTTTGAGTGCTTGTAGTGTGGATTTAATATTTTCCCTTTGAGTGCTCATAGTGTGGATTTAAGTGATTGTATAATATTTTATTTGAATGCATCTATACCTAGACACATTTGCATGAGTGGAAATAAAATCAATATTTCTTCTATCCATTGCACTACTTGGATTAGCATAACTTTATTTTCTAGCACTTTACTTTACATGAAATTTACTTACATATTATTAAAGTAATTAATATTATAGTTTGTAAATAACATGAGTACAACCACTTTGAGCAGAATATATTAATGCTTAGTAATCCCAACAATGGATACTTGTTATGCCTAATAGTAGACACTTGGTAACCTAGTAGCATTAGTGTAGGTTTAGGATGTGTATAGAAAGTGGCAACAAATACTTTACATTAAGCTAGTTACTAATTAAGAAGTTAATTGATTAATTAATTGAAATAATAATCTTTATTTACTTAATAATTTAGAAAGTAGAGAATATAACAAAAAGCATAAAAATAAATATCTTTTACCTCAACCACACTTAACCATATGCATAGATTAACACAAGTGTTGATTGGGAAGACAACAACTAATGATTACATATTTCACCATCTAGAAATATTAACCACTTAGGTAAATAAAGTCCATAGAATTCAATTGGATGGTAGGTACACATTAGTGATTCATATGGTTGGGTGTAGGAAATAGCCATTGCTCATCATTGGGACTATTGTCAAGGACTTTGTTTAACTAAGTACACTAAATATTAGTAAATCATGAATTCATATACAGTCTTTGTAAGGAAAATGTAATGAATCATCTTTCAAATAAAATAATAATAATATTCTATGAATGCATACATTATCAAAAAAACTAAGATGACTTCTTCTTGCAGGAATGTTTCAGCACCGCTTGTCGATGATTCCAATCAATAGCATCACAAATCCAAGAGGATTGTAGGTGAAAAATATTAATAGTTGAAAGTGGTCTATGTATATTTAGATCCATACTATCTAAATTTCACTTTCATTCTCCATTACGATGAAGAGTTATGATGGAGGAATATGGAAAGTAACATTTTATTACCTCTAGATTGATTTTTCTTCATGATGCTCATGGCAAATCTCATTAAGCTAGGGATCAAATCATCAGGTCTAGTATATGAGGTAATTGATCATACCTCCATAGATTATCAACCAACAAACATCCAGCTTAGAAAAGATCAATGCATGTAGGCATGCTATGAAGCCTTCAAGGGTATGATGGTCATGACACTATTATTTCTGTAGTTACAAAATGAGAGGCCTAAATTTTTCTTAGGAAAATCTCAACATTAAGATTCTCCTTCTTTTGGTGAGGAAGACACACTTCAATAATGATTACAATCAAACTTGGTAAATAACCATAGTGAGGAAAGGATAGATTCCAAAGATAAGAGAACTTCAAGGCAAAGGTTTCCTAAACATTCATCAAAAGATAGAAAAAGAATAATCAAAGGATCATAGGAAATGGACCACTAGGTACTAATTTTCTATCCTTCCACCTTCATCATTCTTCTCATCATCAAACTCTAAAAGAAGGAATTGTGGTTGATATTGAAGGAGGAATGATTAGGACTAAGATGAAGATGACTAAAAATCCCATTGTGGTGATAAGAAAAGAGAGCATATGTGACATACTATTCTCGGATGTCATGGCAAACATCAAATATACGTTATATTAGACATTATGCATAAGAAGAAAATATACCAAATATCAAATATATGTAACATTCAAGATTATGGATAAAGAAAATAATAGGGCAAATGTAGAAAGAGAAAGGAAAGAATGCTTTATTGATATGGAATGGAGTATCTGGATCATGCTTTAAAGGTGTTCTTTGGGATTTTCTTTTTTTAGCATTTATCCCTTAGAGGCAATTTAGCATTGCCACCATGATTAGGCCTACAACCTAGCTAGAAGGGATGCCCAGTCCTCTTCCTGTCTTGCATCACCCAGCACCTGTGACTCACCTTTACCATCTCTGCCACTTCATGTTGGCATGACCTTTAAGCCTAGGTATAAATGTTTTAGGTTAAATCCCCATAGATTACCTCAAGAGACATGTTCGTTATTACAATGTATCCTTTTGGATCTTAATTATAACATGTCCTTTCAAGTATTGTTATGATAATGATAACACTTATTATGAAGAGGCATCATCTTCGTTATGTAGTAGCACCATTTGGAAATTATGATGTTACAACATAGTCAACTATAGTAGTGTTGACGACCGTTTGGGACGTGACCGCCAACGAGTGTCCTTGAACAGGATTTAGGTGCTTGCTGGTCTTCTGGCAACACCAAGGCCCAGATACCTTCAAATAGACTTAGTAGTTAATGTGAGTATGTGTGTGTCCTGTTGTGGTGTGCAGTTGTGAAAAATGAAACGATTGGGTTGTGTGTAAAACTACAAATGACTTATCTTAAAGAGATTCAGCCAACTTTGCAAAGTACTGTGAGTTGTTGAGATTTCTTATTTTGTTCAATTGCCTAGTCTATGTGGTCCTTATAATACCTACTTGTAACAAATAAAGTTTTGCAAAAATATTTGAGCACAACTCTGTGAATCTACTTCAAATTTTCCCCAGAGAAAGAGATAGTTCCACAAGAAAACTAGAAATAGAGCGAGATTTAATAGAAATAGAAAGAAGAGAAAAAGAAAGCAGATTTGTGTAAAGATCTCAAATGTTTAAACAAGATAAAATGATATGAGTAAACACTTCGCAATAAAGCTATCCAAATTCAATAAATACAAATTGTTCAAACTTTCAAGGCTCAAATAAGCAATTTCTTCAAGACAATTCTACTATGCTAGCCAAAAAATTGCTACGTAAACTATCACGTACGAGACTCTATTTTTGCTAGATAATGGATGTTAACAATTTTATTTAATAGAACCTTCGAAAGACTTGACAATTTATGATTGAAATACCAGGAAGATTCACTTTAAAGATAAAAGAAGCTATTCTGGTCCTATCAAAATACCAAAGATTTTCTGAACCCTCTTGACTATTGAATCGTTCATTAGCTTGACTACATGCAGAGGCTCTCTTATAACAATCTCAATAGCAGTTCTTATACATTGCACAATAATAAAATTTACTACTAAAATGCTCTTAAGGGGTTTCAAACACAAGCTCTTCTATGTCAAAATTTTAATAGAAATTTTCTATTATGCAACAAGAACAATAAGAACAATCTAAAAATCCAAAAATTACTTTCCAAGCATGATACTATCTAAACCACTAGCCAAACAATTTAAACAAAATAAAAAATAATAAGCATAACTCACAGGACTATTACAAAGAGGCTGAAATGTTGTTTTTAATAAGTCATCTTACAAGCAATCTTTCATAATTTCTTCTTTACAATCTTCCTCCAAGACCCAAAGTGTGATCCAAGTGTGATCAAGTGTGAGTCCCATCCTGCTTACCCTTGAAGCCTTTTTATAGGGTCTCATAGGTAGTTAGATATTCCAAAATATCTTGGCTAACTTCTCTCCCAAGTAAAGAAGTTATAACTTGCCCAACAAGTTAGGAGATATTACTTGCCCAACAAGTTAGGAAGTTGTAACTTATACATAAAGTTAGGAGAAAATAATGCTAACATTGGCATGTGTAAATATTACAAATATTGCTTTTATAAGAAATAACCTATATAAAAAATAAATCCAAGATCTCCTAAGAGCTTCATACAATTGTCATATTTTATTTAGGATTTTAATTATTAGATGTCATTAAGCCCTAGTAATTCTCATGATCAGGCTGTATTAAGAAAGTAATTTAGCATCCACCTTAGTGTAGATATTGGTGGAGGTGGCTGTATGGTCTTAAAAATTAATAAAGTCGATCCTTGCAAATTTCTAATGCTATATAATTAAATCATATGCATTTTATATCCATGTAAAATTTGCTGCTGGCTTCCTTAAAAAAATGACGTTTGCTGGAAAAAGAAATTTGAATACGGTGGTGATTACTTGGTGTCGTTAAGAACGCCTCCAAATGTGAAGGCCAAATGTCAAGGCTCTAGGCTTGGAACTACCTAGTTTCTGCAAATAGTTTCAAATTATTTTGCCCTGTGCTGATCTTAGCGAGAACCGTATACCAACCACCACCGCAAAAGAAGGCTCTGTCACTACATCGGGTAATGTTGCTATGTGGTGTTTAGTTGCTGTCGCCATGTGCCATCGTCCGCTTACATAAACTATTACATATTTTTGTTGGAATGTGTGAGAGAATAATCCATGGCAAGGGCTTTGGGTAAGTACTCGTTCCACATATTTTTCAGTCTTTGATGACTGAACATGAGCAGAATCCTTCCATGAAACTACCCTGACATAACCGCCAAGTTTTCTCAACCGAGAAGCAAAGTTTCTAAAGGTTTCGTAACTTGGAATCATTTTCTAAGCACAATGGCACCAGGTTGATTAGAATATGCCCCAGAATGCAACACTGCTACATTGCAGCGACAAATAAATCCTCTGTCAAGAGTCAATAGACCTCCTACACGCAGCAGCAGCAGTAGAGCTCGGCAGGTGCAACAATGGCGGACGGTGCAGACGCAGAAAAGTCAAAGGCAGTATGTGCGATATGTTCTTTGGCCAAATTGCGAGAATTCACACCTGCAGACGTGATGTCGAGCGTGAAGATGAGCATCGTGCAGCAGAGTCCAACGACGACCATGGTGAGATTCGAAGGCGGGAGTGTGAAACCTGTGCATCACGATACTCACGATTAGGATGTGCTGGTCCTGCACGGCTCAAAGCACGTCTGGAATCTAACTTCTGGCCAAAGCTTTAATTTCAGCCCTGGCGATTATCTGCATACACCCCTGGCACTTGATTCCGGTTGAGAATTTCCTCTCTGCTCTTATCTGGGTTTCCTGGATCTCTGGTCAATTCTGGAATTGGTTTTCGTTTTACCTCGTGAGCTTGCTCTAGTTTTATTATCTTATTTTGCAGGCTAAGATTCAAAAATTCCAGGAATATGACATAGCACCCAGGGCTGCAAGATATGTTTACACTATTGGTATAGTCCATTATAGTGAGGCCATGTTGTTTGAGAAACATAGCAGCTTTTTCTATCACCATCTGCAGCTCTGATTCATCTGTTTTGTCTGTGTTCACACTCAGGATGCTGTTCTTTCTATGGATGAACTCGAATGTAGGGCTTTGTCCTTGGAAACCTTTGATTTTTATTTTAATTTGGGACTCTTGCATTGATTTTTTTAGCATTATTCATATTTTTATCATGTTCTCCACCAATGCTTTCTGGGGTAAATAATATAATTCCTTGTTTGCTATTGTACTATCTTCCAATCTCCAATAAAGGAATAATTTGACACTTTAATTTCGTATCCCAAGAAGGTCTCAACAACATTTTATTTAATAGTGAATAACTTCTCCAAAACACCCATCAACCCATAACCTCAAAGCTATATGTTTACTTCTAAATTTTCAACCATACATTGTTTTTAAAAATTCAATGTAAAAATGTTTGGACGGCTAGATCATCTCTCTCTTAAATCAATATAGAACAAACGATAAATGAAATCCCCTTTTAATCGTAATGCCAATGGTTCCATGAAATGGCCAAAATGTGCCAACAAGTAGGAAGAGGAGCATCATTGGGAACAAAGGCAGACTAGCTCACATCATAAGAGACATGACCATGATAGGGGCCACCATGAACACAATGGCTATAATGAAGCACTGCTTGCTATAAGAAATATGATCAATATTTCAAAAGTAGTTCAAAATCCTACTAGGTATCAAAGGGGATAACAAAATCCCCTTTCAATCGTAATGCCAACTGTTCCATGAAATGGCCAAAATGTGCCAACATTTCTGCCCCTTTTAAAACCTTAAAAATAATTTATGCAAGCCCTTTAAAACTAAATTGTACTGAAGATTTTATTGAATTTTTACAGTTGAACAGAAATCGTTTTGGAGGAAAATTCCCATCAAACATAAGGTTTGATGGTATAAAAACCTCATTCCTAAGAAAAAACGAATTGTACATTAGCGAGTCCTTTATTCATGGACTATTCTTGAGATGGGAACAGAACTGTGAGGGTTACTCTAGTAGGAATCCTCATCTCTTTAATTGTCTCATAAGCAATTTCTGATGTGATGAAGGTTATTCTGTTGTTTTCTGGCTTGGTGAAGCTCTCAACTTGATCTACTTGAACTTTTTCTTCACCAGTCTTCTCATTTTCTTTTTCAGATGAGCTCTTCTATTCTTCTCAATTAGGTCCTTCATCTTCCTCTTGGGACACAAAGGCCTCTTTCCATGACTCTTCATTGGTTGGTTGCTCTTCTCCCCTCTCCACTTTTTGGGTGGAATCTTGATATTGCCCTCAAACATTTGACTCTATCTCTAAACCTCTTGTGAAAAATGAGAATTCATTAGCTAACCAAGCCATAAAAGGACACTCTTTCGGTGCTCCACATGCTCTAGCTTTCAAGTAAGCCTTCAACACATGTTCTGGGCAACATCCCATCACATAAGGAATGAAAGACTTTCTCATTGTTCTCCCAAACTCCATCTCCTCTTTCAAATTAGCTCACTCTTACTTTCTCTACTCAAATTGAATTGAAAGATGAAGAAATCCTAGGCAACCTAATCCTCTTTTTATAGTAGCTAGAAATTTAAAATTCCCCCAAAGAGTCTTCAACCAAATTTTCCTCTTTTTAGGCATTCTAACCACTTATCAAAATCCTCACTAAGTGGTGGATGAGTCACCTTCTCCACTTGTCACACTTGTAGGATTCTAGTTGTTTCACTTATAGGCTTCCACTTGCCTCACTTGAAAGAAAACTATTTTGTAATTTAAATAAATTTATCCTAAATATATTTATTATTATA
>MNCI01026814.1:30262-59646 GCA_015680685.1 Gnetum montanum
GAATCTACTTCTAATTCTCCCTAGAGAAAGAGATAGTTCCACAAGAAAACTAGAAATAGAGCGAGATTCAATGGAAATAGAAAGAAGAGAAAAAGAAAGTAGATTTGTGTAAAGATCTCAAATGTTTAAACAAGGTAAAATGATACGAGTAAACACTTCGCAATAAAGCTATCCCATATCAATAACTACAAATTGTTCAAACTTCCAAGGCTTAAATAAGCAATTTCTTCAAGAAAATTCTACTATGTTACCCAAAAAATTGCTGCGTAAACTATCACGTACGAGACTCTATTTTGGCTAGATAATGGATGTCAACAATTTCATTCAACAGAACCTTCAAAAGACTTGACAATTTATGATTGAAATACCACGGAGATTCAGTTTAAAGATAAAAGAAGCTATTCTGGTCCTATCAAAATACCAAAGATTTTCTGAACCCTCTTGACTATTGAATCATTCATTGGCTTGACTACATGCAGAGGCTCTCTTACAACAATTTTAATAGCAGTTCTTATACATTGCATAATAATAAAATTCACTACTAAAATTCTCTTAAGAGGTTTCAAACACAAGCTCTTCTATGTCAAAATTTTAATAAAAATTTTTTATCATGCAACAAGAACAATAAGAGCAATTTAAAAATACCAAAATTACTTGCTAAGCATGATACTATCTAAACCATTAGCTAAACAATTTAAAAAAAATAAAAAATAATAAGCATAATTCACAGGACTATGACAAAGAGGCTGAAATGTTGTCTTTAACAAGTCATCTTACAAGCAATCTTTCACAATTTCTTCTTTACAATCTTCCTCCAAGACCCAAAGTGAGACCCCAAAGTGTGATCCAAGTGTGAGTCCCCTCCTTCCTACCCTTGAAGCCTTTTTATAGGATCTCATAGGTAGTTAGATATTCCAAAATATCTTGGCTAACTTCTCTCCCAAGTAAGGAAGTTATAACTTGCCCAACAAGTTAGGAGATATTACTTGCCCAACAAGTTAGGAAGTTGTAACTTATACATAAAGTTAGGAGAAAATCATGTTAACATTGGCATGTGTAAATATTACAAATATTGCTTTAATAAGAAATAACCTATATAAAAAATAAATCCAAGATCTCTTAAGAGCTTCATACAATTGTCATATTTTATTTAGGATTTTAATTATTAGATGTCATTAAGCCCTTGTAATTCTCATGATCAGGCTGTATTAAGAAAGTAATTTAGCATCCACCTTAGTGTAGATGTTGGTGGAGGTGTCTGTATGGTCTTAAAAATTAATAAAGCCGATCGTTGCAAATTTCTGATGCTATATAATTAAATCATATACATTTTATATCCACATAAAATTTCTGCTGGCTTCCTTGGAAAAATGATGTTTGCTGGAAAAAGAAATTTGAATAGGGTGTGTGGTTACTTGGCGTCGTTAAGAACGCCTCCAAATGTGAAGGCCGAATGTCAAGGCGCCAGGCTTGGAACTGCCCAGTTTCTGCAAACAGTTTCAAATTATTCCTCCCTATGTCAATCTCAATGAGAACCGTATATCAACCGCCACCACAAAAGAAGGCTCTGTCGCTGCATCGGGTAATGTTTTTGTGTGGTGTTCAGTTGTTGCAGCCATGTGCCATCGTACGCTTGCATAAACTATTGCATCTTTTTGTTGGAATATGTGAGACAAAAATCCATGGCAAGGGCTTTGGGTAAGTACTCGTTCCACAGATTTTTTAGTCTTTGATGACCCAACATGAGCAGAATCCTTCCATGAAACTACCCTGACGTAACCGCCAAGTTTTCTCAACCGAGAAGCAAAGTTTCTAATGGTCTCGTAACTTGAAATACAATGGCACCAGGTCGATTAGAATATGCCCCAGAATGCAACACTGCTATGTTGTAGCAACAAATAAATCCTCCTTCAAGAGTCAATAGACCTCCTACATGTAGCAGCAGCAGTAGAGCTCGGTAGGTGTAACAATGGAAGATGGTGCATACGCAGAAAAATCAAAGGTAACATGCGCGATATGTTCTTAGGTCAAATCATGAGAATTCACGTCTGCAGACATGAGATGAGCATCGTGTGGCAGAGTTCGACGACGACCATGGTGAGATTTGAAGGTGGGAGCATGGAACCTATGCATCACCATACTCACGATCACGATGTGCTGGTCCTGCACGGCTCAAAACACGCTTGGAATCTAACTTCTGGCCATAGCTTTGATTTCGGCCCTGGCAATTATCTGCATATGCCCCTAGCACCTGATTCCAGTTGAGAATTTCCTCTCTACTCTTATCTGGGTTTCTTGGGTCTCTAGTTGGTTCTGGAATTGGTTCCTGTTTTGCCTCGTGAGCTTGCTCTAGTTTTATTATCTTATTTTGCAGGCTAAGATTCAGAAATTCTAGGAATATGACATAGCGCCCAATGCTACAAGATACATCTACACTGCTAGTATAGTCCATTATAGTGAGGCCATGTTGTTTGAGAAACATAGCAGCTTTTTCTATCACCATCTACAGCTCTGATTCATCTGTTTTATCTATGTTCACACTCAGGATGGCGTTCTTTCTACGGATGAACTCGAATGTGGGGCTTTGTCCTTGGAAACCTTAGATTTTTATTTTAATTTGGGACTCTTCCATTGATTTTTTTTAGCATTATTCATATTTTTATCATGTTCTCCACCAATGCTTTCTGGGGTAAATAATATAATTTCTTGTTTGCTATTGTACTATATTCCAATCTCCAATAAAGGAATAATTTGGCACTTTAATTTCGTATCCCAAGAAGGTCTCAACAGCATTTTATTTAATAGTGAATAACTTCTCCAAAACACCCATCACCCCATAACCTTAAAGCTATATGTTTACTTCTAAATTTTCAACCATACATTGTTTTTAAAAATTCAATGTAAAAATGTTTGGACGGCTAGATCATCTCTCTCTTAAATCAATATAGAACAAACGATAAATGAAATCCCCTTTTAATCGTAATGCCAATGGTTCCATGAAATGGCCAAAATGTGCCAACAAGTAGGAAGAGGAGCATCATTGGGAACAAAGGCAGACTAGCTCATATCATAAGAGACATGACCATGATAGGGGCCACCATGAACACAATGGCTATAATGAAGCACTGCTTGCTATAAGAAATATGATCAATATTTCAAAAGTAGTTCAAAATCCTACTAGGTATCAAAGGGATAACAAAATTAAACAACTTGATATAAATAATATCCCTAAATTTGAAGAAGAATATATTGTTGATCCACAACATCACTTACAAGCCTTCCATGATGCTTGTGCCTTGCAGAACATTGAAAACAAGTGGTAGAAACTCAAATTTTTCTCAAAGATACTCATCAAATAAGCTGAAATTTGGTACAATTCTTGAAGTTGAAATCTATTTGTAGATAGAGAATAATGCTGGGGTTGTTTAATGATAAGTACTAGATGTACTTTAGGGTATCCAACCTAAGAAAAAAAATCCAAGAATGGAAATAAGGCAATCATGAATCCTTAGATATAGCCTTAGGTAGGTATTACTCTCTTTTACACAAATGCCTAGGCCATGAGTTTTCTCAAAGAGAACTGCTTCACCACATAGTAGATGGGCTTTGAAATAAAACTAGAGAAACTCTTCAATTCTATGTCGAAGAAAGGCTATTAGAAATGAGGCCATTAGATCCAAAGGCTGATTGATCAAGTATCAAATCAAGAGAAAGAGCTTAAAAAGTGAGAAAGTGTAGAGAAATATAATAAGAATCCTTCCATTTGCAAAAGGGAGGTATGTTTCTATGATTTAGAGATAAAAGCACCACTAGATGAAGTGGTGTAAAGGAAAACCTTGTTGATTTAAAAATCTATTATAGAAATATTAGCTAAGATGAATAAAATACAAGACTCCTTAGATGAGAAGTTCCAAATTTCTCTCAAAATTATTAAGGAGAAAACAAAGGATGGGAACCAAGATATGGATAGATAAAAGAGTAAAGATACAAGTAGGGATTATTATTAATAGAAAGCTAAGATTGTAGATATTAATGAGGTTGCTGATTTAGAAATAGATAATAAAGGATATGACATTTGTTAATATGAATATCCTAAGGGATGTTGTCTTATAGTATCACATTTACAAAAATCTAGGATGTATGCTTTAAATCCAAAATTGTAAAAATTGTAAAAAATACAACCACCTAGGAGATTACCTTATCCACAAGGTAATTATCAGTAGTAGTTCCACTCATCATAGTATTATCCAAGTGGAGCATCACCTCAACCTTAGGAATATTATCAGTAATGGTAAAAACCACAATCATGGGGGATGCCACCATGTGATGAAAATATCCTTATCAATAACTAGATTCATATGGATATTATGTCCAAAAACATGTTGCAACTAAAAATCTAGATCTCTAGAAAAATTAGAGATCCTTGGTATAGTAGTTTCTCAACCCTAAATCCCTAGGGCCTCTACAAGAAAAATGGGATTCCAAGCATCCTAATGGATTTGGTAAATCAACTAGGAACTTATGGAATGCAAAGCGTGGTAATAAAATGAAACGGAATGTAAAAATAATAGCAGATCTGAAATAATGCATAGATAATAAACAAATATATTTCATACACAAAACTGAAAACTTAAAAAACTTTATTGAGAAAGAATAAAGTGTAAGTTAGAGAAATGTATACAAATGATGCTTGGATGAGTAGAAAGAGGGTTTACTTATGCAAGAGTTCAAAGCCCATTGAAGTTGATGTGATCTACTCCAAGATTCGGATGCTAAGCCACTCCTAATGCTATTGAATCTCCTCCACTATAACCTAAGATCTACAAGTTGGGTCACTATTGGGGGGTGAGAAAAGTGAGAAATTTGGCCACCATATTACTTCACATTGGAGATTGGGAGCCTTAGAAATGCAGCTTGACACCAAAAGTTCACAAGTCTTAAGGCTATAATGATTCCACACTAGGGTTCAATAGAATGCAAGTATGGAAACTTGTAGGAGCTCTTGAGTGCTTGAGAATGCCCCAAGTGTGGAATTAGTTCTTTGAAAATTTCTTAACCATCTAAAAAACTGTGGAATTGCCAAAGTGTTTGTATGCCAAATGTTGTTAAACCTTGTTGAACTTGTAAATGGTATTTGAGGTTGGCTTTTATAGGTTCTTTGGGCCATGAATGGGGCTACAAAATGGCTATGATTTGGCTGCAAATTGGTTGCCAAATTTAGCTAAGATGGATTTCTAAATTTAGGGGTTACTATACATAGTAAGTGCTTTTCCCCATGGCCATCCTATTACTATAAATAGTAACTGGGGCACACCTTCCATGCTGGAGATGAATTTTCTACACTAAGCTCTCCACCATGCTTGTTGAAGTGGCTAGTCAACATTGAAGTGCATGAAGAAATAAAATCTAGCTATTATGGCTTTCACACTAGGGGATGCAATTTTCAATGCTAGGGGTGAAGACTCAATGCTGGGGGCAAACTTCCACAACGAGGAGGAAAGGTTTCTAGGCTATGCATGTAGTCTCCACACTAAAGGGGGGAAGTTTCCAAAACCCCCACTCTTCCATGCTGGGGGTAGGTGAGATTTATCCCCTACATGTATTTCCAGCATAGAAATGTATATACCCCCATAAAATGCATCAAATTACCTTTTTTGGCATTCCAAAAGGCATTTTGACCCTCCCAAGCCCAAATATAGATATTAGGTGACTTTTTTTCACTTAGAGAATGAGGCTTGAACCACTTATGAGGCATTTTTAGCCTCAAAAGTATAAGGTATGTGAAGTTGCCCCCTATGGATTATAATCTTCACATTTATAATGAAGTTTTACTTTAGGTTTTATGGAGTGAAAGCTACATGATGAAGATTTTCTATAATATGAAATTTTTTGTGGTGTTTTGATGGCCCCTCTTTGTTGGTGTCTAGAGGATTGACTCGAGAGGCACCAAAAAAGAATACAAAACACCATTGCATATTATAATGCTAAAATGCATATAGGCCACATGAGAATTAGGCTATCTAGGTCACCAAAGTTACCAGTTTAAGGCCATGATAGGCCATGGTACCAGCTTAAGGCCCTAGCAAGCCATGTTTTGAGTTTAAGGTCATAGTAGACCATTGAAAGTAGGCTCACTTGTTAATGATTGTTGGCTACATGTAGTATGAATTTAGATAGGAATGATTGACTAGATTGGTCAACTCATTCCCATCCATGTCAGCTATTCTAAATGCTCCATTTCCATAGGCTTTGATAATAAGGAAGAACCCTTCCTAGTTGGCTAAGAATTTATTCACATGCTCGTAGATGGCTTTAAGCAACTAGGTCACCCTCCTTGATCTTGCGCATGTTCAAGTTATGGCAATGCTACTACTTCTACCTCCATTAATAATGCTTGATATGAGCAAGTGCTTGCATATGTTGCTCCTCCACTAAATCTAGGGCTATCATCCATAATTCCATGTTTTTCTCGTTGTTGATGAAATTATTCAAGACTACTCAGAGGGATTGCTCCTACAATTCAAGAGGTAAAATATATTCAAAACCATAAATAAGGATATAAGGGGTCATGCTAGTTACCATGTGATAGGTTTTTTTATATGCCCATGGCGCATGGACAAGCTGCTCATGCCACTTGCACTTACTTTTGTTGAGAATCTTCTTAAGTAAGTTGATGATGGCCTTGTTGCTTACTTTTGCTTGCCCATTTGCTTGAGGGTAATATGGTGATGAGAAAGAATGCTTAATACCTAGTTGTGATCAAAATATTTCATTTCATGGCTACTAAATTATGGTCCATTATCTATAACTATGGTCATGGGTATGCCAAAATGGGCTACTATGTTATCTAGGATGAATTTACAAACTTGTTTAGATGTAGTTTTCCTTAGGGAAATAGCCTCAACCCACTTTGTAAAGTATTTAGTTGTGGTGATGATGAAGCTATGCCCTACAATAGACTACGACATTATGGGTCCAATGATATCTAACCCCCATTATTGAAATGATCATGTTATCTGAGTGGTATGTAGCTTAGTTGGTGATATGTGTATAAGGTTGCTATATCATTAGCATGTGTCACATCACTTAACCTTTTATAGGTAGTCATTTTCCTAATGGGGCCAATAGTAGCCTAATCTTCTAATCTTAGTAGCCATGGCTCTTGGTCCTATATCTCCTCCACAAACACCCTCAGAAAATTCCTCTAGGACAATTTTGGCTTCAATTTTACCCAAGCGCTTTAGGAGTATGCCATCATAGGATCATTGACATAATGTGTTATCACCTATGATGACATACTACTTTGATTGCTTGCATACAACATCCTTTTGAGTAGTAGTCAAGCCTTGTGAGGATTCACCATGCATACAATAAAATTTGAGATCATCATACCACTCATTGGGAGGAATAATATGAATGATGACCATAAAGGTATCCTCAATGTTTTGTGTGATGGGAGTAGCACAGTCCACAATTAAGGTGGACAAATTGCTAAACACATATGGTGTCACACTAAGGGCTAATGTTACAATTGCATCAGCTATGCTGTCTTCGTTTTGAGGTATGTGTTGGATATCAACATTTGTGAATTATTGTAACAACTACTTCCCTAAGTCATAGTAAGGTTGTAGGTGCTTAGCTCTATATGCATTGACTTTGGTCACTTGGTTAGCCATGAGTTGTAAATTACCTTTGATTGTTAAATGTCTAATTCCTAGGTCATGAGCTACCATCATCCCTCTAATCAAACCTTTGTACTTAGCTATGTTGTTGGTACATGGGAACCCAAAATGATAGTTGAAGGGTTGAATCTCACTAGATGGGAATGTTACAATGGTAGCGACACTAGCCCCATGGGTAGTTGAAGCTTTGTCAAAGTGCATGACCACCTCATAACCCTCAAGTACTTGGCTAATTTAGGATCTATGGTTGCTTGGTCATCAAAAGGTAAAACTGTGAGTTATATGGCTATAGCTTGACCTTTTTTTGAGGACTAAGAGATGTGATGAAGGTTAAATTCTATGGTTATGGCTTTCCATCGAGTTATACAGCTACTTTCATAGATGTTGATCATTATGGCTTTGAGTAAGTTATCCTTCAAAATGACATTGACTTAGCTTCTAAAGAGGTAGTATCTCCATTTATTTAAAGAGAAGACTAGTGCTAAACAATACCTCTTCATCTTAGTGTATTGGGTCTCATGCTCTAATGTGTGACTAAGGTAGTATACAAGCATTTCTACTCTGTCATCATGTTTCTAACAGAGTAAAGAGGCAATGGTTGTATTAGAAATGGAAAGATAAATGTAAAATAGTTTACCCTCTTGTGGAGGATAGGCTGTTTTCAATTGTGTTAATTCTCACTTAAGGCTCTTGGCATTGAACTGTCCACTCATAGTAAACTCCTTTCTTAAGCAAGTGTTGCATGGACTATAACTTATATGTTAGCCTAGTGATAAACCTATGAATAAGCTTTAATCTACCTTGTAATCCCAAAAGCTTTTTAAGGTTGGTAGGCATTGCTAATTTGGATAGGATCTTAACCTTATCAGGATCGACATGTATCCCTACTTTGGAGACTACAAAGCCAAGCATCTTATTAGTCTTAACACCAAAGACACACTTCTTAGGATTGAGCCTAAGCTCGTGTTTGAGGCATTGTTTAATCACAAGATCTAGGTCATTAGCATGGTCATTGGCTATCTTGGACTTCACAGCTATGTCATCTACATAATTATTAAGCAAGACTATCATGTAATCACTGAAGATAGAGGTCATGGATCTCTAGTATGTTGCTCCAGCATTCTTAAGACCAAAGGGCATCATGGTATACCAAAAGGTTCCCCATGGGGTCATAAAGGTTGTGCTATGTTGGTGCTCTAGGTTGATCCTAATTTGGTTATATCTTGAGAATCTATCTATAAAGGACAACAAGGGATGTTTGGATGTAGTATCGATAAGTTGATCAATATTAGGTAAATGAAAGTCATCATTTATAGTTGCTTTATTTAGGTCTTGAAAATCAATGCAAATACAGATACTCCCATTTTTCTTAGGGACTACCACTATGTTGGATACCCATTCTACATAGTCGATAGCCTTAATAAAACTTGCTTGGTAGAGCTTTAATATTTCATCATGAATTGTCAAGGCCAAATCTAGTCTAATATTGTGCACTTTTTGCTTAATTGGTCTAATGCTAGGGTCCAGTATGATGTTGTGTTGGACTAGATGTGGGTCTAGGCTTGGTACATCTTCATATGACTAGGTAAAGACTTTAATGTTGCTTTGTAAGATCTTGCTGATGTCTTGAGTACATTGAGGCTCCAGTGAGGAACTTAGTTTAAGGGTTTTCTTCTTACCACCAAGTGTTGTGACAGGAACCTTAACTAGAGAGTCTTTGATTATGTCTTCTACTTCTAAGTCAAGGGTTTGGACTAGCTTTTTAGGCCACTCTAGAGGGTTATCTATTGAGGCTATGTTGTCTATAAGACTCTTAGGCTCAAGATCTAGGTAATTGGGATTGATACAGCATTCAACATCACCGTGAGGTTCATGTAGACACAAAGGTAAACTGATTTGCTCCTAGGTACTCATAGCTTGATCCTACATGTCAACTAAAGCATATTAAGTGGCACATGGGTAAAAGTGAATAAATAATGCTAAACTTCTATAAAATTATGTAAACACATGCAAATATAATGCAATCAAGGCCATCTAAGGTCATCAATGAGGGAAGGACAATTTGACAAAGTGTAATAAAGGTCAAAAAAGGTTAAGTAAAGGTCAAATCAAGAAAAGGATAAGAAATAAGGCTATAAATGGTCAATAAAAGTCATGATTTTACTAGTTTTAGGCCTTAGGGGACCAAGATACCACTTTAGAGTCTTGGTGGACTATGATGCTAGTTTAAGGCCTTAAAGATCCATGGTCACATGGTGTCAAATGGTTGTCAAGGAAGGTTAAGCCCCACTATTTGATAACATTTAAAGGCCAAAAAAAGGTAAATAGGGCAAATAAAGAATACATAAGGTTGTATAAAGGCCATAGAAGGTGAACAAGATTAACAAGGTAACACAAGTCCAAAAACAAGCCAAAACATTACATAATAAGACAAAAATCAAGCAAAATAAGCTATATATGGTAAAATTTTGCTAATGCAAGTAAAAAATGATTAGGTTTTTCCAATTTTAGGCCTTAGTGGGCCATGGTCACATGGTGTCAAACGACGGTCAAAGCCATAGACGGTCAACAAGGCAAAACATTATGTAATAAGGAAAAAATCAAGCAAAATAGGCCATATATGGTAAAATTTGGCTAATATAGATTAAAAAAGATTAGTTTTTGCTAGTTTTGGGCCTTAGTGGGCCATGTTTTGAGGCTACAAGGCTATTAGGTGAGTTTAGGCATCAATCAGGGTTGTTTCTAGGTTGTTTGAACCCAAAAATTAAGTGTTTTAAGGCTTCCACACTAAGCTTATCATGGAAATAGGAACCCTCAGCATGGAAACCAAGTAAAATAGGTTTTGGAGAACTTAGAGGTCAAAAATTAAGATTCCAAGATGTTTCCAAGGTAGTGCAGGATCATATCCATCAAAATTGGATACTTCAGAGTTTTGTAAAGGTCAAAAAGTAGATTCTAAAGCCTCCCCCCTTGTTTCCACACTAAGTAGCATGGAAGAAAAGGGGCTCAACATGGAAAATAAAAAATCAAGACAAAATGGGATCAAACATTATCAAACAAGCAGTTGGGACATAGATTTGGAGGCTGTGCATTCTATAGCTTCATTTTGAGGCGGTTTGAGTTGATTTTGAGTGCCAAAACATCTTGAAATGGCTTTCCCCTCTTTTTCTACATTGAGAATAGTACCCTCAACATGGAAAAATATGGGGAAACTTGTTTTGTAAACTTAGGGTGGTTTAGGAGCACATTGTCTAGGTTTCTAGGCTCGTAGGATTATAGACTTTGATTCTAAAAGTTTCTAGTTGATTTTGAGCATGTTTGAAGGCTATTTAAGGCAACTTAAGGTATTCCCCCTTGTTTCCACATTGAGGGAGTTACTACAATGTGGAAGAATGGGGGGAATGAGTTTTGGAGGTTGAAATGAGGTCAGATAAACAAAATATTGAGGCTACAACGTCTTGGGATCTTCTAGCAGAGATCTTTGGCTTCTAGGAGTGTCATCTTGTTACTAGAAGTGGAAAAATAGCTTTTCCCCCTTGTTTCCTCATTAGGGAAGCTACTCTAGGGTGGAAGATTCAAGAATCCCATATCTAGGCCAATTTTGATCATGATTAACTATGCATGTTACCTTTTGGAGTTGCCATGGCCAAGGGCTATGGAACCATGTCAAAATTTAGCAGTTTTTAGCATCCCTAAATGTTTCTTTTAGCTTCCCTCTCTTTTTCCATGTTGGAGATGGAGATCTTGGTGTGCAAAACTAGGGGGAACCACTTTTTGGCCACATGGGATTAGTCTTGTGAGGTTTAAGGGCTCCAATGGCTATTTCTAGAGTTCTAGAGTCATGAAAGATTATTTAATGTCATTCTAAGGTATATAGGAGCTCCAAACAAGTCCCCCATTAAGTTTCTACATTGGGGATACTATCCTTAGTGTGGAAAAATTTATCCCTAGTGTGAAAGAACCATGAATTTGAGATCTAGGCCAATTTAAACCTCAATTGACTATGCATGTTAGCCTCTAAGGCTACCGGGGGTCAAGGATTAGGGTTTGGATTCAAAACTAGTTAGTTTGTTGGTTTGCCAAGTATTTTTTGAGCTTCTCCCTCTTTTTTGACATTGGGGATAGTATGTTGAGCATGGAAAACTAGGGGGAAATAGCTTTTTTCCTTTTTGCATCATTTTTGATCATGCATGTAAGTCCCTAAGGTTGCTAGTGATGATTATCAATGCTTGGTGTTAAAATTTTACTATTTTGAAGGTTGATGAGTGGGTTTTGGTGTTTCCCCAATTTTTCATGATGTGGCTTTCATGCTCAGCATGAAAAATTGGTGGGAAATCTTTTCTAGTCATTTGTGATCACTTTTGGTCATGCATGTAAGCTTTTAGGATTACTAGTGTTGGTTGCTAACTTGGTCATTTCAAGGGCCATTAAGTAATTTTTGGGCTTCCCTCCTTTCCATGTTGGGGCTTCCATGCTTAGCATGGAAAATTGGGAGGAAGGGCTTTTTAGCTTTTTATGATCACTTTGGCTAAGCATGAGTGTCCACAAGGTTTTTGGTACTAGCCATCAGTGTCTAAGGTTAAAATCTAGTTATCTTGAAGGGTATGAGGGGGCGGGGTGTGTTTCTAGGCTTTCCTCCCTTCAATCCATGTTAAGGATGGGAGGCTTAGCATGGAAGAGGTCTCTCCCAATGAAGAAAGTTAGAACTAGACCAAATCGATTGCAGATTGACCGTGCTTGTTAACCTTCGAGGTTGCCGGTGTTGATAGTCAATGCTGGGTGTCAAGATTCAATAATTTGGAGGATTTTAAGTGCCTCATGAAAATCTCCCCCTTTTCTTCCATGTTGGGAATAGTGGCCCTAGTGTGTATGAGAGGGGGATGATAGTTTTGTATCATATTTGACCACGTTTTGAGCTTTTGGAAGCTCTAGAGGATTTCAGTAGGGTCTAGGTGTCACCAAGTATTAAGAAATGATCATTAGATAATCGATTTAGGTTATTTTTAGCTTTCCCCATCTATCGACACTAGGGGTGAGAGGCGCAAAGTGGAAGAAGCCTCTCTCAATGAGAAAAATACCAAATCCAAAATTTTGAGTAGTTTTTTCAACTAGGTTTGTTGGGGTTTCAAGGTTGCCAGAGATGCTTGGAGGAGTTTTGGATCATGTGGGCCCATCTTGGGGGGTCAAACATGGGCTAGATGCATGTTGGTGTATAATAATTTGTGTTACACCCCCTTTCCATGCTAGGCACTACTACACTAGAATGGAAATCCATGGCGTCTAGCTTTGTTCATTTCTCACTCACTTTTCAGAACCTAGCGTTGAAAAAGGTAGGTTTGGGTTACCAAAAATAGCAAAATATTTGTATTTTGATGGATTTGTAAAATAGGAGTCATGTTTCCACGTTGGGCATGATATCCTCAACATGGATGCATGGAAGTGAAGGTTGCAACAAGGTTCTAAGTGTCAAAATTAGAAAAAAGTTAGTGTTGATGCAATCTTTGGTTAAAAGAGAAGGCACATGGTGGGGTACACAATCCAAAAATTTAAAATTTTGAAAAGTGAAGTTTCTTCCCACTAAAAACCATTGTGAACTAGAATTTCCCCCTTTTGCACTTTAGTGCAGTTAGAGTTATGGTGCATTGAATTAGTAGCTAGGGTTTCAAGGTGTGCGTTTAGGTTTTAGATGAGTTTTATATGTCAAAATTTGTACGTTTGATCACAACTATCATTCTACAATAGCAACACATTGAAGGAGACCTCTGGTAGAGGTCCTTGTGGTAGCAATGATAAATTTTTAACATGGAAGCCTTCCATCTTCCTTATAGCCAGTGTTGATCTCCCATCCTTCTTAATTTTTTGTCATTCCAAAGATTGAGCTTGCCATGGTGCCAAAGTAATGAGGGGGAAAGCTAGAACCCTATGATCCAGAAGATGGATGAACATGCCTAGGAGCTAGAAGAAGTACCTAGGCCTATCTCCATCCAAGCTTCTTTTGTTGTTGCTCCCAAGTATGTAGTTCTACATATTTTTATCTTTGTTTTCTATGGTTGTTCTAGTTTTGTTTCCCATGTATTGGAGCTAATTTTTCTAGATATTCTCTAGTGCAGGGATTAAAATGGAATTTTGATAAATCCCACCTCCTATTTTGGTTGTTTCCACATAGATTCATGGTCATTTCATTGCTTTAGTTTTTGTAGATTTGATTTTAAAAATAGGGCTTGCTTTTTTCCCAAAATTTTGGGTGTGGCCATTTTTTTAGATCTAGGCCTTAGGCTTTGTTAAAATTAAATTTCAATAAAATCCTACCCCATTATTTTGATGTAAATTTTAATGGGTTTCAATGCTTTTGGCTATTTCAACTTTTTTTCATGCCTATATGAATCTAGGTTTTGAGGTTTTTTGAAGTTTTGGCATGAAAAAGCAAGCAATGTTGTGTATTTTTTCCTAGAGGAATAGTTGCATATTTATGAAATTAAATTTTATGGATTTGTAGCCCTTTGTTTAGGCTTTCTAACAGATGTTTTTGTGTTTAATTTGGGTTCATAATAATGAAGTTATGGTTATTTTCCTAATGTTGCATAGTTAGGTTCTTTATGTTGCTTTTGTAATTTCATGTAATTTTGCAAATTTTTTCTAAGGAAATGACATAGGTTTTTACTATTTTCTAGTTATGGATGAGTAGGCTTTGGCTTCAGCTTTCGAATGGAGGTAGAATCACTTCGGTTGGACTTAAAACAAATTTTCTACAAGATTTTTTTTTTTACTAAGCATGTGTAATAAGAATGTTTGTGCTATTTTTAGATTATTATCCAAATTAACAAATTTTTTCAACATAACCGACAAAGGTTTTGAATTTTTTATAAGAATGGGTGCATAGGGATTGATTTAGGCTTTCAAATAGTGATGGAATCACTCTGTTTGGAGCTCAAACAAATTTTGGTGAATTTTTTACCAACCCTACGTGAAAAGGGGTAAATGTTGACGGCTATGGTTTTGACTAAATATTTTCATGTTTTATGGATATATGACTTAACTTTTTCATTTTTAATGGTCATAGCTATAAGGTTCATAATTTTAGGATTCTTTTTGTAGTGGAATCATTAAAATTGAAGCACAAACAAGTTTTTGATGAATTTTTTGGCTTTGGCTGTGTGAACAAGGCAAAATTATGGTCATAGCACACTACCCATTTAGAAATGGAAGTGGTTGATATGTATAACTTATGTTTTTATTTTCTCAACATGTAAAACTAATGCTTAATTTTGTTTTTTAAGAAGAGTAAAATATTTTTCTATTTTTAGTAAGCTTTACTTATGGCTACATGGTTTTTTCTAAGTTTATGATGCTTTTTCTAAATTTTCTGCATAGTTTAGTTTTTTTTTTCCAAATTTATGCATGCATTGCATAATTTAGATGTTTTTATAAACTTATGCTTGATTTTTCTAAATTTATGCATAATTTATATGATATTTTCTAAATTTATGCATAATTTGCATGTTTTTACCCCAAATTTATGCATAATTTAGTTGTTTTTCTAAATTTATGCATAATTTAGACTAAGGCTTAATTTTGGGCTATAAAATTTTGGCTATAAAGGCTATAAAATATGGTAATAATGCTTTTATGGAATTTCTTAATTTGATTTAGAAGAAACACCTTAGAGCTTTTTACAGAGTCTAATTTCACCTCTGACTAGATGTTTTGTCTAAATTTGCTAAGTGTTTACATAATATAAGGCTACACATGATTGTAATAATTTTTTCTTGTGAAATTGCTTAAACTAATTTGGAAAAACACCTTAGAGCTTTTTACAGGGGCTAATTTCACCTTTGACTAGATGTTTTGTCTAAATTTGCTAAATAATTCTAATATGTCACAATGTTTTTTTGCTTTGCTTCATGCAAGGTATTTTTGAGGCATGTTCTCATCATAGTGTAGCTGGTTGGTATCTTGTGCTACATTATTCATCCCAAGACCAACACCCCACCACATGCCATGCCTTTTGGGAAACTCTCATTGTGGTTTTAGCCTGGGGCAAGGGACTTCCTTGCTTACCTCCTTAGGAACTTCAATATGATGTTGTGGTCATACTTGTCTATGGATGTAGCTAAGATTATTGTGTGGAGACCCTATTGCCTCAGGCATCTGGCTTGATTTCTAGACTCATTATTGACAAGTTGGTTCCTAAGACTACAGGGGGACTAGTAGATGTCATAAGCCCACGTTACCTTACAGAGATTTGAACGATGCCAGAGTATAGTTAGTATAACCGTAACAATACTTTGATGGTGGTGCATAGAGCCCACACATTATTCCAAAATTCACTTAGTATCATGTATCATCTACAAGGGTAAACATGTTTATTGTAATAATTTTATGTTTTTGGCTTGACTACCTTTCCTAACTTCATCGATTTTACAACTTCTTGCAGGTACAAGGTCAATGATTAGGGTTTGATCATCAATGATCAAATCTTAGCAATGGCTCAAACTACTTTGGACAAATTCACCAAGAGTCCTCAAATTAGAGCTCTTATGTACAAAAAGTTAAAATAGGACTTTGATGAATATGCCACTAGGTTTAACCACATATACAAGAAGTGTAAGGATAATGGAATGATGCACAACTAGTGGGTAGATGTTGATATCACAGATCAGACCCTTGTAGTTGGGACGTCCACACTAAAGAAGAAAAGGAAAGGTAAACATAAAGGCTATAGCTTTTAGTATTTTTATGGCTATAACTTTAAGTGTTCTATTTCTTTTCTTAGTCATTGAATTGCTCATGTTGATGCTAATCTTTGGTTATTGCTTCGCAAGACCTTCCACCTTGGTAATGTCACTATACCACTTTCAAGTTCATGTCATGAGGATCATCCTAAAGTTTGGTGAGGTGACATTAGCATAGGAGTGGCTAAAGGGACAAGCACCTAGGTATGTTCAAGCAAACATCCAATGTGCAGGTTTGCTCAATGTATTCACGGAACTCATCCCTTCCATTCCTGTTGCAAAGATGTTACATGTCATTGACTTATTTAATGAGAAGATTGGTCATTTTAGCACCATCATCCAAGGTGTGAAGATGAACATGGACATAGGTTCTAGCCTCTTTCATGACTTTTTTGGTGTCCCTGCTAATGGGGCAAAGGTTCCTACTAGGATAGTAAGGGAATTGGGCTATCACGATGAAGTTCTAGAGTGGCTTAGTGCCAACATGGGTCACTCTGGAATTTTGATGGATAACTTCACAAACCCTGATGCAAAGGAATCATATCTTTGTTTAGGTCTCATATGTTTTCCAAACTACTATCACAAAAGAAGGTAATCAACCTAACATGGGGGTGAACCTTTAAGAAGGTCCTGATGGAGAGCATTAGATTTGATTAGGTGGCTACTTGGCTATTGGGCTTCTAAAGAAGATCTTTAGACTTTGTGTTGACACCTCTATGACAATCCATATGCACTTTACATTTTTTGCAGGTTATTTGAAGAGGTTTGCAAAGTTTTTGGTGGTGTACAAGAATGGATTATGGATTTCCTAAGACCCAAACTAACTTTCTAGGCCTTGGATAAAGCACATATATCTACTAGTGCAAGCCCAGAATCCACCAAAGGGAATGGATGATATGTTATCTATCACCAGTAAGAATCTTTATGTTAGGTAGTACAAGTTTCCTAATACTATTGATGACGATGAGGCTCTCATGTTTCCCACTAGTGTCTAGGATGCTAGATGATAGTGTATGGAGGCCGAAGAGGTCACTAGGGAAAAACTCACAAGGCCTATGGAGGAGGCACCCTAGCATTAGACGATCCTACCCTAAATAAGCTAAAGCTTAGGCCATCATAGCAGGTAGTTGTAGGTATGCTTTGTCTAAATTTGGTTATTTTATGTTTTAAAGTTTATGACTACTTCATGGTTTCATGTGTTAATTGATTTTATATGTGTTATGATTGTAGATAAGTGTCATGCTATGGCAGCCCAAGCTGTTGTGAAGGCAAAACCAAGGCATGTAGAACAGTTACTCCTAAAGCAACCTATGGTTGAAGGATTTGTCATTGCAAGTATAGATGATCTAGATATCTTGTTTGATAAGGCAGTACTAGGTACCTTTGTCATCATCATACCAGAGGAAGAAGAGGATAAGGAGAGGTCAAGTATTCCCATGCCTTAATATTTTTGTTATATTTCATTATTTATCTTTGTTTGTCATCCTAACCTTTCAATTATTGTTATGCTTATAGTAGTTTCTAAACCACTAGTAAAAGCTTCCATCCCTAATTTTTGTGTGAAACCATGGGTAGAGACTCTAGACAAAGTGGAATTCATGCGTGGAATGCCTAAGGACATCATTGATTAGTTACCTTAGGTTGCATCCTAGATAGGTAAGGATTTTATTTTATGTGCTTCAGTCATGGGCTTTTCTTGCATTATGGCTATCTTGAGTTATGCATTATGTTTATGGTTGTATTTTATGCTTGTGTAGTGCCTTTTGTAGAGTGGGACCCTAGTAGAGACATGGAGATAGACTCCTTGCCTAAGCTTCCCTTTGATGTATCTAGTGTACCCATGAAGTTGTATGAGACAACTACTAATTTAGCAATGTCATGTGAAAAAACTTCATGGGAGTTAGAGAGGTCCAACAAATTCCTACAAGAGGAAGTTGTGGCCTTAATGAAAAAGACTCAATAGTAGGAGGATACGATTAGAGATCTCTGAGACTACAAGGCCTTTGTAAAAGTTTGAGTGGTTAACTCAGGGGAATTATAGACTAAGGAGATCATGTGGGCCCACTACAGGTATGTCATTTAGAATAAAGTAGTGGTCCTACAGGAGATGGTAGAATAACATATGCAAATGGATCTCATCTTTCAAAATTTTGAGGATTAGAAGGATCACTACAATTCGGTTCTAGAATGGAGGAAGGCACAAAAGGTGTATAAGAAACTGTACAAGGTAGATCGTGGGGCCTACCTAAAGTGGCTTAAGGAGGAGTTGGTTGAACAACACAAGAGAGAGATGTTCATCTAGGGGATTCAAGAGGAAAGTGCTTATCAACTTTTTGAAAGTACTCTCAAGGTGGAGCAATCCCCTACTCTTTAGATTACCACTACTGTAGGTGAGACCTCTATAGCTACTGCTACCTAGGAGCCTCCTACTTGGACTCCTATAGATAGGATTGACATTCTCTTTAGCATTGATCTTGGGGATGTTGACTAGGTCAACATCATGGTGGACCAGATCCTCCATCGTTTGGAGGAAGGCCTTTCCCATCTATCCCTAAAAGTAATGGAGCCAGAATCTCCATAGGTTTGATATATTTTATGTTTTTGTTTTTGTTTTAAGTCATGATTTTGGCTATGGGTTACTAATTGGCTATATTTTGTTGCATTCTAGGCCTTAAGAGACATTGGTGGTCCCAACTATGAGGGTGGTAATGACCCACCATTTCTTCCTTTGGATGCCACTCAACAGCCTCCTTTAGTTTAGCTTATTGGCTATTTACTTTTGTTGTTATGTTGATGGCCATCATTAGCCAAGACTATGTTATGGATGGTTGTTATTCTTTTACATTCTTGCCACATATTGTGGCCATGGCTATGTATGTTATGGACATTTTAACTTTAAATTTAAATTTTGGTTTTATTTTGGCTATATGTATCTATAGTAGTAGTAAACATTGTAAATGTTGTAAACATTGAGAATGGCTATGTTGACGTTTTGGTTATAATATTACATGGCTAATCAACAAAAAGAAGTGTAATAATAAACAAGATGTTTACTAGTTTTAGGCCATCGTGGGCATAGGTTATATTGTGTGATTGTGGCCACATTACTAATTTAAGGTGATGGTGGACCATAATGCGAGTTTAAGGTCTTATTAGACCATAATGCTAGTTTAACATCTTAGTGGATGATAGTGGTAGTTTAACATCTTAGTGCACAGGGTATGAGAGAGATGTATATTTATAAGGCTTTTTTGATGTTTATAACATAAGCAAAAATAAAGGAAGGTTGTAGCAAATAGGTAAAAATACAAATGAACTTAGTCCACATGCATAGGTTATGAGCATAAAGAGTAAAACAAAAAATGGATAAAAAAATATAATAAATTGCAAAAGAAAAGTAAGGCTACATGGCTATCGGTACATTTGGTCATAGGGGCATGGGAAGGTTAAGCTAAACTTCACTTATGTAGACTCTTCCTAATCTTTGCAAGATTAGGAAGCAAGTACAACCTACTCTACACAAGCTTATATTCACCACTCCCTTCGCTTATTATGTTAAAAGGGAATTCATCCCATAATGTATTCCATTGCTTATCACAATCATCATTGGCTTTCTTGGGTTTTTGCACTTCATGGCTAGGAGCTTCTTCTTGAAGCTCTACTTCAGACCCTTGCTCTATGTCTACATTATTGACAACTAGCGAAATTGTGCTATCACCATGAATAATGATTTTACCTTCCTCATAAGGAAGGTGAATTTCTTGATGGATGGGAGAGGACACTACTCATAATTGAGCCAACCAAGGTATTCCCAATCTTAGGTTGAATCTTGGTATCTCCTCCACCACTAAGAAATGGGTGGTTGTGGAGGATTTCTCCCCAGCTACAAAATCCAAGGAGATAAACCCCTTGATGGCATCTCTTGATCCAATGAAGGACTTAAGAGAGATGATGGTTGTAGGTTGTATTTGCTCAGTTAAGCCTAAGCAGTTAATGATGGTGCATGGGATGACGTTGGTTGCAGCTCCATTATCAACATGCACTTGATGTATTTTAAATTATCTTATGCGCATGGTTATGATTAAGGGGCCATAGTTACTTCACCATTTTGGGGATTAACTTTAATTTTGCTATTGTTAAATACAAAGTGCATTAACTTCACCTCTTCTGATGAGGAAGGAATCATCACTGCATGGATGGCTTTCTTATTAGTGGGAATATCCTCACTAATGGGTATGAAAGTCAACATTTTGACTAGCACCTCACAATGTGTGGCGGAAGTCATGATCAGGTCATACAAGCTTAAAGTTGTATTTTTTTTCTTGAGGGATTGCTTGACTTGGTCCATTGCACTAAGGAAGTTTTTATTGTTGGCCATGGGCTTATTACTGTAGTTGTGCTTTACCTCTTCCATGTGTCCCAAAATGCAAACTTCAGCTTTAGGCTATGGCTGTCGTGGCTCTTCCTTATGTTTTTTGGTCGTGGGCTTTAGTGTCCTCCTATGGTTAGTTGGTTGAAGGGGCTGGATAAGAGGAGATCATGGGTATAGCTAAAATGGGAGTGGGCTTTGGTGGGCCCACTTCCTTTCATTCCTTCATCTACTTGTCATCCTTGTTATCAAGCTTTTAGTTCTTTCTTTATTTTACTAAATTTTCTTGGTTGTTAGCTATTGGTTGTGAGGAAGAGGTAGTAGTAGTAGCATTGGCCATTATAAGGAGTCGTTGCGCTATTGGTTGGGCTACAACTATTTGGGTTGTATTGGGTTAAGGGACTCTGATGACAAAAGGTTCCCTTGAAGGCACTTATGATGGTAATCTTTTGAAAAAAGAAGTTCTTGAGTTGTGGGAAGCTAAAGAAGCCCTTTCATCATAGAGGCATACTTGAATCACAAATGGTTCTCTTACAGGTCTTTGATTGTCATCAATGTTGAATGTTGAAATAACATAAGGACTATAATTAGCATTGAATATGTTCTTGTAGACCTAGTTTGATTGGTTTTGTTGCCAAAATGGGTTGGAAGTATCTAGGAGTAGCTTCCCCTTATCTATCATCCTTTGCAAGTCATCCTTCAATGCAAGGCAGAAGTCTGTGCCATGACCAAGTAGTTGATGATAATGGCAAAAGTAGTCTAGCTTGAAGTATCTAGGAAACTGGGGATCATCCTTTGTTGTCCAAGTGGGATTCTTGGATGTTTTGCATAGCTACTCATGTTTCTTTTGAGTAGCTTCAGTCATTTTTTTATGTTATATGCACCCACTTTTTAATAGTTGGTCTAACAACTCAGATGGTTTTAATGGTAGCGTAGTGTATTTGGATTTATCCTTTCTTTCGAAGTTAGGTTTGGTTATTGTTGATGTTGTAGCCCTGGAGGTTGATGGTTGGTTATTGTGGTCATTGGTGGGGGCCTTGGATGGATTGGCCTTTGACCCCTAGTTTGTAGTCTTTATTTCCTTTGTTACTGATGAGACGCGATATCGCATAGGCTGCAATATCGTGTCATCCCCTGCGATATCACGTACATGATATCACGGTGCGCCATCATATATATAAATAAGAGGTGGCTCTTCCTTGTTTCCTCATCCTAGGCTAGAAGTAGGAAAAGTCTGGTAGATTGATCACTCCAGAGATAGAATATTTTCCATGTGCCTGCAGTAGGAGTCCTAAAGTGAACGGATCTTTATTCGAGCAGCATTGTACCTGAACACAAGTTGTGTATGGTAATAAAGACGAACTTCCTGGATAAACGTTGTAGTGCATGGAATAGGATTTTATTTAATGTTATTTATTACTTTCTCTCTCACCCTTATCTCCTAGTAATGTGGAATGAGTACGACTTGATTACGAGCATCTAAGGATGTGTACGGATAATCAAGGAACGGATGCTCATCGCAACGTAGAATTAGTATGACTTGATTATGAGCATCTTAGTGTGACTACTTGGTAACCTAGTGGTGTATCTAAGATCTGCACTTGGTAATTCCAGTGATAGTCATGCAACAGGATGTGTATGGATAATCAAGGAATCAGCTGCTCATCGCACTTAGGCTAGATTAGATTTTTCAACCCTTTCCTCCTAGTTAAGTGCCTTAGTACAACCACTTCGAGCATGTGCATTACGCGTGGTGATCCCAGCAACGATTAGCATTTAGTAGCCACGGTTGCATGGGTTTAGGGTATGTACAGTAGGTGGGAACGAATGCTGACGCTAGGTAATTTAGACTTAGTTCATTAGTTAAAGTTAGTTAGTTTCTCAACCCTTCACCTCAATAGTATAGGAGATAAAACATAAAAACTATAAAAATCATATACCTCAAACTTACTTAACCATACACCGTGACAATTACAAGTAAGTTTAGGAAGACAACGAATAATTAACCCTAAGTGTTCCACGGGGCATGTAGGCACTTAGTCTGTGGATTTTGACCGAATCACATGTGTTATGCTCGTTTCATATGGTTGAGTGTAGGGGTACCTCGCCACTCATCAGTTACAGTTGCTACTATTGTGTTGTTTTGTTTGCTCTTTTTTTTATCTCTTTAAGTGTGTTGGTTTTTATATACTATATAGGCTAGATCATGACTAGCCTCTACAACATTCTCTATATTTTTAGTTTGAGAGAATGCTTTCCTAAGAGACTATGGATCAAGGTACTAGAGTTTAGACTTAATAAAGTTCACTACTTCCTTAAATTTGGCTAACAAGTGGGCTTTGGCTATAGGCTATGGTATTTTATTCAATAGTCCATTCCATTGTTGGATGAACTTCTATATGGGTTCCAAGGACCCTTGCTTGACCTTCATGAGTTGGTCAAGTGTTGTGTCAAGCTTTAAGTTATAGTTTAAGTGGTTAACAAACTAGGCTGCTAAGTCCTCTAAAGAGGATATGGATCCCCTAGAAAATGCGTGATACTAATCAGGTGCTTTCCTAGTTAAAGACATAGGGAAAATCCTCATGATGGTATGAGGCCAGAGCAGTAAGAGTAAACATTTAGATTGAAATGTAATAAGGTGAGCATTAGGATCACCTTTTCCATTATATTTAGTAAATTAGGAAATAGGGACACCAAAAGGAAGTGTCAAGAGTGGGACTATAAGACTTATGGGATCATCCTAGTAGAAATCTATAATCTTGATAGTCTTTGTGGTAGAGGGTTTAAGCCTTTTCAACTCCTTTGTTAGGTCTTGGATCATTTGAAAGTCTTGATATAGGCCTTGTAATGGCCCCATAGGTTGTGAAGTTTGCACATATGGTTATGGTGTTTGTTGTGAGGGTTTTTGCCTTGCTATGGATTGCATGACAGAAGGAAGAGGTTGTGTTATGGTTATGACTTGTGGACCAAACAAAGAAAAGGATTTTTATGTCTGTAGTTGAGGTACAAATGGATTAAAAGGGGTTTTTGACCTCTCTGTTGCTTAGGATCCCATGATAGACCCCATGTGAATAATTAGTAGATTTGTGGTGGTAAAAGCCATTGTTGATGGTTTTATATATCGAGATTGTGTTGTAAATGACATTAATATGTTATAGTTTGTTGTTTGTGGGTTTGGATGAGTTTGATATGTGGCTATAACCAATGTGAAATCCACCATAGTAGAGTAGGAAGGAGTGGAAGATGGTGGCACCATGCCCATGGAGAAAACAAAATCATTAGAGGAAGGTGCTATGACCTTGGGGGATGTTTGTTGGAACAATCCTCCTAGGATGTTTTTAAGATTAGATTCTGCCTTAAATTTATCCTCCTCTTCTTATTGTTCCTTAGAGCTATGTTTGTCATCTTCCTCTTCCATGGTAATCAATTAGGCTAGGATGCTAGCATGGATGTCATTAAGGGAAATTTGGTGATACGAATAAGGGATGTACTTCTTCCCACTCTTGTGTATGAGCTCAAAATCCCTCTTGGACTCTGCTTAAATACATTGAATTAGCATGCTTTTCTGTATTTTAACACAAATGAAATTATAATGATCTTTATTTATGGCTGCAAAATCAGGACTCTCCCCTATGACTCTCAAATATCACCTACACTCAATGATGGCATGGTCTTTGGGGTCATATTACCCTCATGGCTTGTTGACTATGATCTTCGCTAGTAGGCTAAAGGGCAATTTGGTGGACTGTTGGAAAGACATGGCTATAGTAATAAGAATGGCTTAAAAATAGGCTATAAATTTTAAAATAGAAGTAAATTCCAATGAATTGAATTGAAAAACTTTTAAAGGAAATGAAAATAGTGAAAAATAAGGTACTTACTATAATTAGTAAGTGGGGGGGATAATAGGGGTTTCCCTCCTTACCAAGAATGAAAAGTTAAAAACATTGGTGTTGAGCCTCACCCAAGTTGGCCTTTCAATTACCTCTACACTCAGTATGGTAGGGAAAGGGTTGGNAAAACCAAAGTGGAAAGTTTGGATTTTCCTACTGAAAATTGGTTTTAGCAAGATGCCAATTCTCTTAGCTTGGAAAAATTGGGAGGGGGGATGTGTGGGGATGTGATCAACTAATTTTTGAAACTTTGGTAATTTCTAGAAGGGTTTCACCACCCACTTTAGAAATTGAAATAAAATTGGTAGTAAAAAGCATAAGGATGGAAAGGCTTCAACGTTGGCCTTGGAGGGAAAATTTATAACATATGAAAAGTCAACATCCAACCACCTAAAACTTCCATAGTACAATTTAGGTCATAGGGGGGAAGGGGCAATGTTGATTTTGGTTGCAAAAATATACAAAAAGGCTTTCAATTTGTAATGTTGGTTTTGGAGACTTTGGTATTAAGCCTCTCCCATGTTGGGCTTCCCAATTACTTATATGTTGGGTATGGCAAGGGGGAAGAAAGGGGGTGAGATAATGGGAATCTCACACCTCCTAACCCAACATTTATAGGGGGGAAAGGTTGAAAAAACCAAATGGAAGATTGGTATTTCTTCTAAAATTGGTTTTAGCTAACTACCAATTTTCTTAGCTTGGAAAAGTTGGGGAAAGCCAACTTACAGAAGAGTTGAACCACCAACTTTAGAAACTAGAGAACAAAATATTAGTAGTAGAAAGGAAAAATAAGGGGAAAGACATATCAATGCTGGCTTTGAGCTGTAAAATTTATAGGAAGTGCTGTGAAAAGCCAACACTCAACCACATTTAACTTTCATGCTACAATTTTGGTCACAAGGGCAGGGGGAAGATTAGCGTTGATTCTTCAAATATTTTGGCTGCAAAAAATCAAAGAAAAGTTTGCAAATAGCCATGTTGGTAATGGAGAAGAATAGATTTGGTCATAGAATTTTGGTAGAGGTTTATGCTTATCTTCTAGTACCAAGAAAAACTATTGCGACTAAAAATATTGATCACTGGAAAAACTAGAGATCCTTAGTGCAGCAGCTCCTTAACCCTAAATCCCTAGGGCCTTCACAAGAGAAATGGGATTTGAGGCATCTTGACTAGTCTTGCAGATTAACCAAGGACTTATGGAATGTAAAGCATGGTATTAAAATGAAACAGAATGTAAAATTGATAGCAAATCTAAAATAATGTATAGATAATAAACAAATATATTTCATACACGAAACCAAAAACTTAAAAATTTATTAAAAAATAATAAAGTGTAAGTTAGAGAAATGTGTACAAATTGTGCTTGGATGAGTAGAAAGAGGGTTCACTTATGCTCCAAGATTTGGATTCTCAATCACTCTTGATGCTATCCTCCTTCATTACAACCTCAAATTTGCAAGTTGGATCACTATTAGGGGGAGGGAGAAAAGTGAGAAATTCGACTACGAGATTGCTCCATGTTGGGGATTGGGAGTCCTAGAAATGTAGCTTTGACACAAAAAGTTCATAAGTCTCAAGTCTATAATGCTTACACACTAGGGTTTAAGAGAATGCAAGTATGGGAACTTTCAAGAGCTCTTGAATTCTTGAGAATGCCCCAAGTTTGGAATTAGTGCTTGGAAAATTGCTTGACCATCTAAAAAATTATGGAACTACCAAAGTGTTTATATGCCAAAAGTTTTTGAACTTGTAAATGGTATTTGAGGTTGGCTTTTATAGGTTCTTTGGGCCATGAATGGGGCTGAAAAATGGCTATGATTTGGCTGTAAAATGGTTGCAAATTGGTTGTAAATTGGCTGCCAAATTTAGGTGAGATGGGTGCCCAAATTTGAGGGATTACTATACATAGTAAGTGCTTTCCCCCATGGACATCTTGTTTATTATAAATATTAACTGGAACACACCTTTCATGCTAGAAATGAATCTTCCACATTGAGCTCTCCATCATGTTTGCTGAAGTGGTTAGTCAATGTTGAAGTGCATGAAGTGTTAAAATCTAGCTATTATGGCTTTCACATTGGGAGATGCAATTTTAAATGTTGGGGGTCAAGACTCCACACTAGGGGGAAACTTCCATGCTAAGGGGGGAAGGTTTCCAGGTTGTGCATGTAGTCTCCACATTGAATTGGGGAAGTTTCCAAAACCCCCACCCTTCCATGTTGGGGGTAGGTGAAATTTACCCCCTGCATGTGTTTCCAGGGTAGAAAAGTATATACCCCCCATAAAACCCATCAAATTGCCTTTTTTGGCATTCCAAAAGGCATTTTAAAACCTCCCCAAGCTCAAATATATAGACACTAAGTAACTTTTTTCACTTGGGAAATGAGACTTTGACCACTTATGAGGTATTTTTCAACCCCAAAAGTATAAAGTATATGAAACTGATCCATGTGGGTTATAATCTTTACATTTAATTTGTATTTAATGTTTGAGGTTTCAATATTCTCATTCCACCAAGACTAATGTGCTTGGAAACATAAACATTATGCTAATTAACAAAAATAAATTATAATAAAATAAAATGCTAAGAAATGTAAACCTAATCTAAGTTAGAGTGCTGCAATGAAAATGAATTAATCTCTTTCTTTAGTTTTGGTCATGATCTGACATAGGCACACCTACTCAAATAAAGACTCTAGATAGTTGACTTAGATACATGTTGTGGGTACTTTTTGACTATTATAAATAATGCAATAAAATTGTAAGTGCTTCACTATACTTAACTACAAAGATGTCGTAAATGGTAAGACCCTAATGCTTTGAGCCTAGGATCCTAGATTTATTGCTTATTTTCTTATGCTAGGTGTATTAGCGTAAGATTTTATTTTAATATGATATGGGGGGATGTTGAAACCTTGAAAGAATTATACTATAGTTTAATTTGAACATTATAACTCAACATTATCCACTAGAATTAAACCCATGACTTGGAGCTTTTAAATCAAGAGTCTTACCACTAGGCTAATACCTCATTGTTTATTTTAATATAATAGGGTCTAATATTATATTGTATTATAGCTAGTAATATATGCTAGTCAACTATAATATCTTTCTTATGCTTTTGGTTATGGTTGTGCATCTTGAGGTTTGAGCTCTTAACTTCTTCTTTATGTGTATTGTTGATACATTAGTATTTTATTATTATTATATCATGGTATATATTTTTATAAGGTTATGTATAACATCTCTTGGAAAAACCCCCTATGTATTGGTGAGATTTGATCTTTGAATCTCTTGCTAATTATATAAGATTATTTATATCTTGATATGCTTCTTAAGGTTTGAATCTTGGATCTTGTTATTGTTATATATTATAGAATTATTATTGTATTTCAATCTTGATTATTATTTCTTAGTATTTGCTAATGCTTGGTGCTTCTTATGAAGAACAGGTTCTGATGAGTCACGTTAAGTTGGTTGTGTCAATGAGGCCTCATCAACGTAGCCTCATCGACAAGGCCTAGGCAACACATCTTACCATGCATTGATGAGGTCCCATCAACGCAGTGTTGGTTATCTTGATTTTTTACTATAAATACGCACTTGCAGCCACTTTTATGGCATAAGTAAATTGTAGTTGCAGTAGAGCTCTTGCATTTTTCCATTTGAAAGTTAGAATTTTTCCTCTAAGTGCCCACAGCAAGAGTCATTGAGTGTATGGATCTTTATTCGAGCATTGTTGTACCTGAGCATGATAGTGTGTGTAGTAATAAAGATGAGCTTTCTGATAAACCTTGCAACACTTTAGATAGATTAGCTATTTTATTTATGCATTTAATGTTTCTACTTATTTATTAAATGTTTTCAATTAGTTATTAAATACTTTCTAGTTATTATGTTAATGAGACAATTAAGCAAGATAGATTACACACATAAGTATGATTTCTTTGAGCGTAACATGTATTCACTTGGTAATCCTAGCAGCATTATTGATTGGTATGCCTTGTAGTGTAGCACTTAGTCCCCAGCAGTGGATACATGGGTTCAAAACGTGTACAAATAGTGGGAATAGATACTTATGTTAGGATTAGTTAAATGATTAGTTAATTAGTTAATTTATATTAGTTAATCAAATTCCTTTTTATCTACAATTTAAACACCCAACTATAAAACATAAAAATGATAAAAATCAAATGCCTTAGTTACACTTAACCATACCAACAAATTTCACAAGTGTAATTAGGAAGACAACAAATAACCTTAAGGCTAGATCCACTTCCTAAAGGCCTAGTGCACTGGAAATAATAAAGTCCATGGAATTCAACTAGATCGCATCTGAACACTTTTTGTTTCATATGATTGGATGTAGGGGTCCTTCGTCACTCATCATAGGTGCCATTGCTAGGGACTTTGTTTGTGGAACATGCACTATTTAGGTTTAGGTGAATATCATTAATATCGTTGTACAAAACTAAAGGTCAATATCATTCCCACTATACATAGAATTATAAAATCACACTTACAATTTCATTTTGTTTTGCAAACTGTCTTTTTCTTCTCACAATCACGAAATACCAAACCACCAGCCCCACAAGAATGCAAGGTGGTATACACTCATCCTGATGAGTTTGTGTCAAATTTCACCTTCATCCTACATTAGGATGAATAGATGTCATGGCATGCTATGGAAGGCAACATCGTCTTGCAC